>JAKGUB010000556.1:18257500-18547500 GCA_026261675.1 Hippocampus mohnikei | reverse complement strand
TATTGTATGGTATAGAAACAAATATATTGGTACAAATACGTCTTAAAAAATACTCTTCTGGTTCAAGCAAAATGTACTGCACGTTTTGGTCTCAGTTGATATCCATTGCGAAATTATTGCAATGGTAAAATATAAGATACGCTAGAATATCAGTGTGAATGACTCTAGCGCTCATGAAATACAGATACAGTAATTAATTATGAGTCCTTTAGTGGGGAACTTCAAAACAGCATCAAGGCATAAACAAAAAAAGTAAAAGAAGGCGAACACACTGATTACCAAATAAGAAAGTGCAGGGGGGGTGGGGGGGGGATTCGAAGGGAAAAAACAATTGGAGGATTCTAATCCTAATTATTTTTTAGGATACCTACAGGATATTGTGAAAAACTCAGTCAAACCAACACAATATCCCAAAGTCAAGACTGTAAACATCCACGGGCACCCTCGTTTGTTTCATGCGGGCAAACTGGGTAATTGAACTTAAGAGCCGTGGAAGGTTATTTAGTTGCTGTGGGGTATGGATGTGGGCAAGACGTTTGGGGATTACTGATTTCATTTTCACGTAATACAAAGTGATTTTACTGAGAAGACAACTCAGTAGACTATTGTTATATGCAATATAAGTCACAATTGCGTCGCTCTGGAGATGAAATGGGAAACCTTGCGCTGGGTGCGGGCATGAATAGTAATTATCTTGGCCTTAGCTTTGCTCTCCTTTTCAAACGTCACTTAAAAGTGGAAAACTGAAACAAAACGCTCAAGTGAGGATTCCATTCCATCATTTTGTGGTGACTGCACTGTCTTTGCCGTCGCTCACTCTGCTTTTCTCCTCTTCACAGCGCTGAAGTGACAGCATGCGTGCTGGTGTGTGTGTGTGTGTGTGTGTGTGTGTGTGTGTGTGTGTGTGTGTGTGTGTGTTGTTTGGATGACGGCAGCTTACTGTGAAGGTCACGCTGCATCACACAACTTCCTCGGGGCACAGAATAAATCAACTCCTTCCGCTCCACGCTGAAAGAGCAAGTGCAAGTGTGTTTGTGTGTATGCGTGTGTGTGTGTGTGTGTGTGTGTGTGTGTGTGTGTGTGTGTGTGTGTGTGTGCGCGCGTGTATAAAAAGGGTAGTGAGGGACAGAGATAGTGAGGGAGAAAGGGGAGGGATGGGGGTTAGCTACATGAAGGCAGAGCAAAGGATGGCAAGACAGAAGAGGGGGGAACAAAGCCAGAGAAAATGTGATTTTCCGAGCGTGAGACTCTCTGAGAAAACTCACGGTGACAATGATTGACAGCTGAGCTATATCGGTCCGATATTGGTGTGCACACCCCCCCGACAATTTCGGACGATGGCCCTCTCTTCCTGTCCGCTTCCGTCTGATGCTCAAATTAACCTTCTGGGCGCAGTGAAGGAGGCCTAAAGCAGCCTAATCAGAGACTGATTATGGCGGCGGCGGCTGGTTAAGGGGTCAGCGTAATTGTGCCATCAGAGGCCTGATTGTTTTCAATCAGACGAGCGGCCGACTGACAGCTAGGGGATTGGGGCCCTGATGGAGGCGCGGAGGGCCTAATCAGAAAAGAGGAGGAGAGAAAGTGATAAAGGGAGTGAGAGCGGAGGAAGGCGGGAGGGCACATGGGGGGAGGCTGATTGGCGCAAATGAACAGTCAAAATGGCAAGTCCTCACACCGCACAACTGCCTCACGCCACCGTCTACGCACACACCTTGACACTTCATCAGACCGGCACACAAGCCAAGCTCGCTTGCTTCCACGCGCGCATGAATGAATGGCAATCAATCACATACACATTCAGAAAAAATACCGCTGTGATTGCAGGTCAACACAAACAAACACTAAATGAGATGCAGATGGAAGTGTTTAATTTGTTCCGTTCGCGGTGCGTTTTTCCTTCTATTGTATCCCTCAATTCCAGTTGTGTATTTTCTACATGTGCGCCAAGATACAATTCGCCTTTAAGTTAAAGACTGTGACATTGGTATACATTTTTATGCGTCATTGGCGCAGCTTCATCAAAGCGAATTAGAATGTGACCAGTTGATTCCCTTCAACGTCATTGTGGTATTGGGAGTGAAGGAGTTTAATCCTTCATTTCTATTGTCAATCACCGTACATCATCTTTGGGCCTTTATCGGTAGACTGTTGTACACGCCATCCAAATGTATTAGAACAGTAAGGCCAACGCGTTTATTTTTGCTGTCGACCAAAAAGATTTTGGAACAAAAATGTAGAAGACAAAAGAGATCGAAAATTGAGTTTCATTTCCTTGTGTTTCTATCTGAATCTGATTCACAGTTTAGAAGACCACGTTTTTAGGTGTACAGAATTACTGCAAAATATATTTAAATTAGGCTGTAGTCAATAAATCTGGCGCGGAGCGAGCAGTTAGCACATCCGCCTCACAATTCTGAGGGTGGGGATCCAAATCTGGGCAGGAGCTAGCATGCTCTCCCCATTCTTGCGATATCTTCAGGGTCTCCATCTTACGCTCACATTTGGTTAATTGAAGACTATATTGTCCTCCGGTGTGAATCTGAAGGTTTGTTTCTTTATATGTGCCCTGTGACTGACTGGCGACCAGTCCAGGGTTTACCCCGCCTAGGGATGGTAATTGTTGAGATTTTTACAGTTCTGATTCCATTAGCGATTCTGTTCATTGATTTAATACTTTAGCGATTCTCTGAAAGATAATTCTTGGGGAAAAAAAGAGACTGAACAAGTAGATTAGCATGCACTTAGTTTAATGTCTTAATTAAAAGACACATTTTTAAAAGTAACATGACCTTCCAAACCCAACAGTGTGGTCTGAAGAGGTCTACACCCAAGGACTCTTTGATGGGGTGCCAAGGGGGCCCCAGAAAAAAAAGTTTATGTATAATCTTCTGTAGAAATTGACAAAATACAACCTAGCTTTTTCTTTGGCAATTACATAATAATGTCCATAAAGATTTCAACACTCATATGATATGAATATAACTCGGGCAGCCGGTGACTAATATAATCGACTCAAATCCAACTGTGGTGTGGGAGCTCACTCTGCCCTGCCCTTGGTGAAAGGTGAAGCTGGCGGTAGAGTGGACCGAGGGCTGCCAGCCTCTTAGCCAATAGGACTCTGTCGTCACGCAGCAGGTTCTACAATAAGGTCAAAATGGCACTGTCGGAGTTATCTGGAGTAGTGACAGCAGAGGAGGTGGTTAGGTTGCCGCTGGTGATGGGCTGAGCAGTCCGGAGCAGATTGAAAGCACGACAGTCATCTAAAAGTGATTTCAAGCTATGGGTGCAAAGACTTTTGCATATTGGTCGTGTTTCATTCAACCGTAGAAGAAATATGAATACAATTTGCAAGGTGTCCTGCGGTTACCCTTCCTTGTAAAACATAAACAAACGTACGAGCGTTTGGTGCCATGTTTATGACTAGCCACATTAATAAATTACGTCGCTACACAACGTGCATGGTGAGGTCATTCATCCGGCTCTCAATAAGAACTGGTTTTCGATTCTCACCCTAACCCAGCCAAGGCAGCATGGATAGGTTCAAGCTCACCTTGAGGAGAAGCGGTATTGAAAATGGATGGATAATGGATGAATTGAACAAGTCTTAATATTGATATGAAAATCCTTGTCTTGAAATATATTGCAAACTTTTGCATTTTTCATAGAGGCCACTTTAAGTTGCTGTCTGTTTTTGGCAGGGTTTATTCCATTCCTTCTCTTTTTGCAGGTAAAATGCATGCTTTGTATGGTTTGACTTTCCAGTTCCTCCTCCTAACTAACAAACTCTTTTGTTGTTTTGGAGTATAATCGTGCTGCATGGGGAAATCTTTCTTTAAATTGGCAGACATTTCTCCCCCATTTATTTTGCTTCTATCATCATCTGTTCGATTACCCCAGCAGAAGCCACGCAAAGACAAAGGCTTAATATCAGGTCCACTTTTTTTTTTTTTTTTTACAGATTGGACATGTGAGCAGAAATTTGGAAATATTTAATCTTTGTCTCATGAAATCTTGTCTTCGATTTTTGACAAATTCCAGTCGAGCCCTCATATTCTTCTTGCTAATACGTTGTTTGCATCATCAAGTGAAGCATCTGTTCCATTGGTCAAGAAGTCTTCTTGAGTATGAGTATGTTACCCTTTAGTGCTCTGGGGGTTGTTGCTGATGTCACTGACAGTTGTTTGACATAACGAATGTGTATGTTACAAAAGTAGTTCGTTGTAGCCATTTCCAGTAAAATGGTCACTATGTATGATACAGAATGAACATTCATAGATGTAATACAGTATAAACATGTCAAATACAAAAAGGTCTATACAATATGGAGAAAAAAACGATTTTATAAGACATGAAACAAGCAACTTTAGCGTTCCTAATTCATCTCGGAAAACATTCAGTCAGTAAATGAAATCTGAGGCTCAGGATATGCTGCGCCCCAAAGCCATTTACAATCATCTTTCAATCTGTTGGCCTCAAACTCTGCCATGATTTTTTTGCCATGATTGTCGAAATCGTTGACTTTGCCAATTCCTAGTCTCGGCTGAGCATTGTCAGGGAGACTCCTTTTTGAAAGTGAGAGACAATGTCAGCCTTCACGGACAGCAAGATTTGCTTCCAATTACCAGACAAGCTTTCAGACCATGTGCTCAGGACCGCGCCTTGCTTTCGGAAGTACAGTCAAACCTCGGTTTTTGAACGTCTCTGTTCTTGACCAAATCGGTTTTCGACCAGAAAATTCGAGATTTTTAAGCCTCGGATTATGACCGAAAACCTGTTTTTCAACCAAACTGAGCAAACCTGAATACTCGACTTGACTCCTCTCAGCTTCCTTACACGAGGAAACATCGCGTTTGTTGTGATTCATGCAAATCTGACTGTTTGTATGTTATTTCTGCATGGTATATTAGCCCCTAATCATGGGCTAATAAAATGGTTTCGGATTTTGAACAAATCGCTTTTCGAACAGCCTTCTGGAACGGATTATGGTCGAAAACCGAGGTATGACCCGACAACAATGTTCGAGTCGATCAGTAGCGTTGCCAAGCAACAAAGGGGAATCCCCCGCGTACATTATGTATATAAGCAAGGTCGCGGTGGCAGTTAGCTTCCCACGGTTCATTGTAAAGTAGGCCTTTTCACTATTTAGTGGGAAAAATCTGGCCGTTATACTGAAGTTTATATCATAAACGTGTACGTTGTAAGCAAAATTGGCAAATGGAAAATGAATAACGTGAAATCGGAACTTTGAAATGTGAACGTTAGAGGGGTGAATACGTAAATGGACTACGCTGAAAAGAGGTTCAACCATATCTTCAACCGTATCTTCGTGTTTGTGTTTTGGATTCAAATGTAAATACACGAAAAAACAATCTGAGCTGTTGTCTCATCTTCATATTTTAAAGTCTAACTCAAATGTTTTCTACAGTAAAAAGACTTCACAGGAGACAAGATTGGGCCCTCAGAATTTCTTATCCATCTCATTTCCTTACATATCCTGCTTCGAATTTGAAAAATCACAACTTCAGTCTCCCATCACTCCCGGATGAGAATTTCGGGGAGAGCTCCCGCTGATTCTGCAAAATGTTCAGTTGAATTTTTTTCTGAATAAGGTTCTATTATTAATGACAGAAACTCGGAGTGTAATTTAAAATTATACGCGAGAACGGTATCTAAAACAAATTTAGGACACGTTTCCATACCTTCCATATCTCTTCTTCACTCAGCGAGGTGAGACGGTCGCTCTTGAGGACCTCCTTGAGAAGGCGGAACGGCAGCTGCAGGACGTCCTCCTGCCGTGTCTGGCTCAGCTCAGACAGGTGACCAACCAAGAAGCCCACCACAGCCTCCTCCAAGGAAGGAAGGTGAAAGAGATCGGCCACACGGTACAGCTCCAAGTAGTTAACACTGTTCAATTCCTGCAGACATGCACAAAGACAGAGTTTATATTCGGGGAGTGGGACCTCTGATGCCCATGCAAAGAAAAACTGACTCAACTTCAATAAAGAATAGTCTAAAATAATTATATATTTTGTATGATAGAAGGTACGCATTTGATGAACGGCCATTAGTATCCAGTCAGTACAACACACGCCAATATTACAGTCACAACTAAGTTCTAGTTAACAAATGCCACACATTCCCATTTGCCAAACATTTATGATAGAGCGCATGTGCTTTATCAGACAAGCCACAAATGTGCAGTTTTTACATTAAGCGTAAGCTGATTTCAATCTCACAGTGTAATGAAAAAGCAGTGAGGGAGAAAGGCAATAAATGTGAGAGGAAGGGGGTGGGATGGGGAAATCCAAGTCGTTTGAAAATGTGGAAGACGACTGCCACCTTCTGGCATTGGTGAATACAGCAGTGTATAGCCTGGATGTTCAACAGTGCAGTGTTGGACCTCGAACGACACAAATCACGTCCTGCACAGGATGCATTATACACACATTTCAATTAAGATTATTTCATTTCATTTTAATCAAACAATTAAACTAGAGTTATGATGATTGGTGTATTTTTAAATGAAAGTACTGTACACACCTAGAATGGTTTGGATCAATTAAGTATTCGCTGCGCATCATTATTCACAATTATGGGTGTAGGTCATCGTGACACGCCACTCAATCTGAATTTGAATGCCATGGCAGGTCATCAATAGTAATCATTTGACCTCACCTTCTACCAATACATCTAATGCAGCATCTGGTACAACTTGTGTCATGTAAATATGCATACGTGTGTTTACTGTTCCTAACATTAATAAACAATCACTTAAGCTCATCCGTTTACAATGTCAAGGGCTGGCCATTTGTTGCTCGATAACGTTGTGAAACCACCAGATGGCTCACGAGAGCAACGTTTGCATTGAGTGTTAAACATGCTAAATTACAGTTATATATTTTAATGACGTGACCGGCAGTTTGGGATAAAATGACCTTGTACTCACACGTAAATATTTAATGTGGGAATTTAAAATGTACGCTATGCAATCGAGAGGCCATCATGATCCCTACAGAAATGGTCCAAGGATGGGGAGAATAACAGTGTCCTGAATAAGTACCTAATGCGGCAGTACCCACACTTAAAGTGAACCTCCAGTGGACCGTTTTGAGGTATTGATGGGTAAATAAAGTTTAATTCATATATGGTGGGGGGGTTTTGTCTGATGTCTCCCTCCTCCAACACTCCTGATTCAAATGATCAAGGATCATTATCAGGCTTCTTGCAGCTTGCTGATGAGCTGATCATTTGATTTAATGCGTATTTGTGTTATATTTTGGTTAAGATTACATTTGGTTTTGTTCCCCGGTGCCCTTTTTGTTTTCCCGCTGTTCTCGTCATCCGGGTCCCTTGTGTTTAACCAATCAGCTCCCTCAAACTTTTGTGTCTTGTCCAGGTGTTTCTCGTTGTCTCGTCACTTGGCTTGTATTTAGTTCGCAGTTTTCTGTCAATCGTGGTTGGATCATTGTGTGTGCCTCTGTCACGTTTTGTTCCGGTCAGAGTTTCTTTGTTTATTACTTTGGCTTCTTGTGGTTTTCAGGACTTTGTATTTGTAGTTTTTTTCCAGTGTACCCCTGCAAATGTTTTTGTTAATACATGTTGTTCAGCCCAGACTGCTCCTCCAGCTTCCCCACTTTTTGGGGTCCTCTACTTACAACGGCCAAATATGACCATTTGTGAAAGCCATTGACAAAGCCAACCTCCACAAAATGTGCCTGAACATTCGGGATGAAATTTTTGAAAAATGATCTGTTAATTTCTCATCTTCAGAGAATTCAAAATGAAATGCATCCTCCTCCTCTAAAAAGTGAGCAGGTGTATCGAGATGAGTTTCATCACTCGCACGTATTTAGAAACTGCCATTCTACTTAGCATCCGTAATTCTCAAAAACATGCTGAGTTGTCAATATAGGTTCTTTTGATTATTTTCTGTAAAAGTACAAATGAATGCAGCATCCCAGCGATACAAAGCGAGCAGCAGGAGTTCCTCCTGTGGACAGTGACGTCTCAGTGATAGTCAGGACAGTGATGAGGAATATGTTCCTTACCTAGTTGAGAAAAACGTTAAGTTTCAGCTTGTTTGTGACATTTATGGATGGAATGAGACTCAATAAATATAAATGTCTGCTCAATCCTAAAGTGATTTCTCCTTTCTCCATCTTTGACCAATTGTGAGGGAAAGACTGTACAGATGGGTGAAATGCAACGTTCGTCTGGGCCTCAACAGATGCTTTTGTGAGAATTCACAAATGATCTGAAGTGACATGCTCATGCTCCACATTGAATGTTCATTCATACGTATTGGGAGTAAAGGGAAGAGAACTTGTGTTTTGTGCTTATGTGTGTTTTTATAGTTTGTAACAGTGTTTTATAATAGCATAGCAAAGGCAGGCAATAGTTGTAACTCCTGAAAACAACATCAATAAATAATCTCCATACGTGAGATAGGACCAAGTACTATTGTTAATAAGATGCATTTTATCTACATTTACCGGTATATGTATTTTATGTACTATACACACATTTACATTGTCAACTTCACTTCTCATCTGTTTGAAACCAAAAACACACCCAATGCTTTTTAATCATTAGAAATAAATTCAGGGGTCAAGGGATTATATAACGACAGTTTTTTTTTAATTTTGTGAATATTTTGCCACTGGATGCTGTTATTTTCTTTTATTTTGCTTTTGTACTTGCCCCCAAAATTGTCAGTATGTGCCTGCACAGAAGAGAGGATATATTGTATGTAATCCGTGTGTGTGTGTGTGTGTGTGTGTGTGTGTGTGTGTGTGTGTGTGTGTGTGTGTGTGTGTGTGTGTGTGTGCTTGCATGAAGCTGTTTTTGGCTTTTGGCTTCCAGTGGCTTAAGGCTTCATTGCCAGTGTTTGCAAAACAGCCTCTGTTGGAATCAGTTGCATTGTGGGAAATGCGCGACATATTGACAATGAATCAAGAATGTAAGGGCGGCACGGTACATATAAACCAAAATGTGGTTATTTTGAGTAGTTGAGCAGTGGAACTTTTCTATATGCCTTTGAAAATTAAAACCGATGAGGATACTCTTCTACACACTGGTTCAATAAAAAAACAGACAGAAGCACATATTTTGCCTCCAAGCAGATTAAAAAAATGTGGCCCAGTACCTTATTTAAATTGTGAGTGTGTGTGTGTGTGTGTGTGTGTGTGTGTGTGTGTGTGTGTGTGTGTGTGTGTGTGTGTGTGTGTGTGTGTGTGTGTGTGTGTGTGTGTGTGTGTGTGTGTGTGTGAGATAGAGGAAGGTTTGGTACCTGGATGAGGTAGTGGGAGCAGATGCTGAGGAGTTCCAACAGCTGAAGATGGCTTCCAGCAGACAACACATCCTGGATCACTGTTGGCTCCAGTACAATCTGCCCACAGGAAAACACAACCTTTGCCATATATGTCAATGATGTCAAAATAACCCCTAAACCATTGGCTGTGAACCTGGGTTCGATCGAACCCTTGGGGTTCGGTGAATCGGTGTCAGAGGTTCGACGGAGCCTCTGCCATGGAGGTTAAGACACACCCGACACAACATGTCAATTAATTATGACACACCCACTTGGCCATCACTGCCTGCAGATGATCACATTACATTGCTTGTCCAATCAGTGCTGTGGGAAATTTAGTTCGCTTAGCATTCAATGTGTGACTGTCTGGATAGTACGTCGTACAAGTAAAACAAATACAAAATTGAAGCATTCGGTGCATGTGCATAATAACTGGTTGGGTTCGGTACCTCTAAAAAGGTTAAGAACCATTGCCCTAAACCAATAACACCTTTTTATTGTATGTCTATTTTGGAGGGGAAAAAAGTACAGAATGGATGATTTAACCCAAAGTATTATATAGAATGCTGTGTTACAGATTGATGTGAAGTGACTCACCTCCCAGACACAGCCAGTAATCTCTCTTTGCACGGACAACGCATATTACTTTCTAAATTGTTACGTTTTATTGTACTGTGGTCTATATATATATATATATATATATATATATATATATATATATATATATATATATATATATATATATATATATATATCTCACACTCACTAGTCCCCGGCCTCCTTCCTTTCAAGCTTGCGTACAGTCTCAGGGTGCTGGATTTGGGATGGAACCCTCCATGCATGGTTAGGAGCTTCGGGTCTTAACGTCCGTGGTCTGAATCTCTTCCTTTGGCCACCTGATTACTCCTGCAGGGTATCTGATCACTGGCAGGGCATAGCTGTTTATTGCCGGGTCTTATTCTTGCCATTGAGCTGGCTTCTTAGGACTTGCCTCACCCGCTGGAGGTATTTGGCCGTAGCCGCTTTCCTTGTTGCCAGTTCGAGGTTGCCATTGGCTTGTGGTATACCGAGGTACTTGTAGCTGTCCTCAATGTCTGCTATTGTTCCTTCAGGGAGTGAGACCCCTTCAGTGCGGACTACCTTTCCTCTCTTAGTCACCATCCGACTACATTTCTCAAGCCGAATGACATCCCGATGTCGCTGCTGTAGATCCTGGTTGTGTGGATCAGGAGTCTATGTCCCTTTCGCTCTTAGCATACAGCTTTATGTCATCCATGTAGAGGAGGTGACTGATCGTAGCTCCATTTTTGAGGCGGTATCCGTAGCCTGTCTTGGTAATTACTTGGCTTAGGGGGTTCAGTCCTATGCAGAACAGCAGTGGGGAGAGTGCATCACCTTGGTATATGCCACATTTGATGGACACTTGGGTAAGTGGCTTGCCATTGGCTTCAAGTGTGGTTTTCCACATCCTCATCGAGTTCGCAACGAAGGCTCTTAGGGTCCTGTTCACCTTATACAACTCCAAGCATTCAGTGATCCATGTATGTGGCATCGAGTCGTAGGCTAGTGAGTGTGAGAGTGTGTGAGAGCCACTGTCCAGGATGAAACATCCAAGCTCCATGAATACATCAAGGAGAAGGCTCCAACGGATGATGTACTCAGAGAATGTCTCAGACAATGGGGAACAGAGGATGAGGTGCTGGAAGAGGGACCATCATGGGAGGACAAGCCCCTACACGGGATGTACCACCGGACCATAAGTGAAGTGGCTGATCTCAAGAAGTCCTATCAGTGGCTAGAGAGGGCTGGCCTGAAGGACAGCACAGAGGCACTCATCCTGGCTGCTCAGGAGCAGGCCCTGAGCACCAGAGCCATTGAGGCCCAGATATACCACACCAGACAAGACCCAAGGTGTAGGTTGTGCAAAGAGGCACCCGAGACGATCCAACACATAACTGCAGGGTGTAAAATGCTGGCAGGGAAAGGCTACATGGAACGCCATAACTAGATGGCTGGCATAGTCTACCAAAACATCTGTGCCGAGTACGGACTGGAAACCCCAAGGTCAAAATGGGAAACACCTCCCAAGGTGGTGGAGAATGACCGAGCAAAGATCCTGTGGGACTTCCAGATCCAGACTGACAAGATGGTAATGGCGAACCAACCGGATATCGTGATCATTGATAAAGGGCAGAAGAAAGCCGTTGTAGTGGATGTAGCGGTCCCAAGTGATGGAAACATCAGAAAGAAGGAACACGAGAAACTCGAGAAATACCAAGGGCTCAGAGAGGAGCTGGAGAGAGCCTGGAAGGTAAAGGTGACAGTCGTGCCTGTGGTGGTCGGAGCACTCGGGGCAGTGACCTCCAAATTAGATGAGTGGTTGCAACAGATCCCGGGAACATCAGACATCTCAGTCCAGAAATGTGCAGTGCTGGGAACAGCAAGGATACTGCGCAGAACCCTCAAGCTTCCTGGCCTCTGGCAGAGGACCCGAGCTGAATGGGGGACGGACACCACCCGAGGGGTGAGATGAGGATTTTTTTTTTTATTTTATATATATACATGTATATACATGTATATGATGGTTACAATGTTTTACTTGGAGAGAATGTGGTGTGCAAGAAGCCGCCTGACTTCACGAACCAGGTTTTCTTATGAAGGAGTTTATTTTACTGTAACTCAATCTTAACACGAAGTGGTTCAATGTTTTTGACGATTCAATGACCTTTATGTTGATCATAATAATGTCATAATATAAGGAGAGTATAGTTTCATAAAAGATATAATTATATCAGGACCATCTTGCATCCCACAGGAGAGGTGGAAATAGTAGCTGGACTTCTCATTTACAAAACAATAACTCAGTGGTTCTCAACCTGGGTTCGATCGAACCCCAAGGGTTCGGTGAATCGGTCTCAGGGGTTCAACGTAGCCTCCGCCTTGGAGGTTAAGACACACCCGACTCCACATGTCTATTAGTTATGACACTTCAGATGATTACATTGTTTGTCCAATCAGTCTTCTCCAAAGATGTTAGTCAGCCATCATCAAGATTAACAATGAGTTCTTGTTTGTTTGTTTTTATCCATTTAGCCGTTTTTTACACTTGCAATTTAGTTAAGTGTGTTCAAATGTTGACCACTGACCTGGACTGTTCCCTATAAAACAATTCTTCATTGTTTTCACCGTGTTTGGATTTGAGGTTTAAATGTTTTAAAAAGCAAAACACACAGCAAGGAGTGTGTTGTTGAATCGTCAACATTTTTCAGTTATAGCAAAACGATCCCATGACGGCGTGTGCCATTCATTTGCAGGCCTGTATGACATGTGGGTGAATGATTTTAGTGGGTTATTATTTACGGTGTGGGGATAAGCATATTGTCCTCATCATCTTCTCTGGGCAGACGGATGGCTCAGCCAACTGATGCAGGCGGCTTGCGAGCCTGCTGTTGACCTACTTACACTCCCAAACCAACTACCACTTGCTCATTTCTACTGTGGAAATACAATTAGGACGTAATTACAACTTGACTTTGCAGCCTCTCGGTATCCAGTATAAACCTCGGATGCTTCTGGGAGTGAATATTGCTGATGGAGCAAGGGTAAAAGAAGGTCGTATGACATGGTCAGACACCTGTTGGGACTGGTGAGAGTACACGCATGGCAGAACACCAATACAATTCCCACCACCAGATCCACAGTCACGCTGCTGATTACGTTTATGCTGGTGAGATTAAAGTGCTAATCGGCAAAAACCTTGTATCACGTTCGATATTTAGAAGACGTATTTGGCTGCGTGAAAAACCACAAGGAGGAAGGTCCATTTGAAAAGGCTCGTCGAATGCCAACTCATTTTCACTGTCTTTGTGTTGAAGTGTAATTTGCAAACACATTTGTAACAGCGTTAAAATGATTAAAGGATTAACAAATGCAGTATTCAATCATAAAATGAGTGAAGTGAATAGTGAAAGGGGCATAAATGAAAAATGAGAGGAAAGCCGCAACACCGTATTGGGTACTCAAATACTTCTATCCATGTATACTAAAACATCATAAATGAACATAATATCTTGTATTTATTAAAATGCAAACAAACAAATTGCAAAACCCAAAAGACACCCTCATGAAAAAACAATTATTAACCACAAAACGAACATTTACATCATGGGAGACAGCAAATTGCGAAGGCGATGACAATGTGTCATGAAACTGAAAAATGAATCGTTCTATTGACATATTCCCAATTGAATGTATGATCAATTAATTATTATTGAATCATTTCTATCAAACTTCTCACCTGTCCAGTGTAGGCGAAGTCCAAGGCGTGCTTCAACCCGACACTGGTCACTCCTTGCAGAGTCACTTCATCAGCCACACTCTCCACCATGCACAAGCTGAACATGGCCTGATGACAAAACCAAATACGGAAGTCAGAAGAGGGACTTTACAGTTTGCTTCATCGTTTAACAGATTTTTGTTTTTCCCCCAGACTCTTGTCTTTTTTACGTTTCAATATTGTATGTGTGAATTGTAGCTGCACTGCAAAATGAGTGCGGAGCTGCAGAAGACAGTTTAATCCGAACCTGTCAGACACAACAGCCAATAAATCGGTATTTATTGCTTTCCTCAGCTCCAAAACTGTATACAGCACAATCAGTACTTTGTGATAAACAGTACACCTCTTGCCCTAAGTTGGGCGCACACAGACAACTGGGCAAAATCAAAGCAGGGGCCACAGTGTCTGCATTCTGACACTGCTGAGTGGAGCTTTGGTCATCAAAGCTATTGATTGCTGTCATGCCATGATGGGATGTCACCCACTGATCAGGGGACCGGTGCAGCAGTGTGACAGTAAAGCACGAAAGGGTGATGTTCCAAACAAGAAAATAAGATTTATATTCCGTCTACATTCACATCTTCACATTCACTCTTTTTCCTCTGATGTATTCCATCTGATCGACCAAATGTTGCACTTTAATTTGATCAAAACAAACTACATTAATAAAAATAATAATAATAAGACACCGGTGTAATGAACGGTGAAAGAGAGATGTCAGTTGATTTATTTATCTATTTATTTGGGACAATAATTTGCAGAAGAGTAGCGCTGCGCTGCATTACTGACGGGCGATTCTAATGATTTTTTGTTCCTATTTGTCTCAATGATAATTACACAATTACAATGATAAATATGTTTTCGAGGATTCAAGGTTTAGAGTGGAGCAGTATTGCCTAACATGTTGTGGTTATTCTATGAAAGAAAATATGTTTTAATTACTCAGACTGAATGGTAGACTTAACATGTTAACATATCATTTGACTTGTCCTTGTAAAGGTATAACTTTTAGCGTAGCTTTTTGTATTTCATGTCACCCGACTGTGGAAGTGTAGAGGTCTACCTAATGAAAAGTTCAGTGTGTGCCTAACCTCCATATACGTGTCAAAGACCCAGAGGCAAGGCAGTTAAAGCATCTCTGTCTGTCACGAAAACAAAGCGCATTCCTCCCAAAAATCCAATCGAGTTCTTGATGATTCATGGCGCACATGAACTTTAACTCGGCAATGGGAGCGCCCCACTCTCCTCGGGCAAATGGCCACGTAAGAGTTGGAACAACTTGAATTTGAGCGGAATTTTGTCCAGTGCTTACACAGCCTAGTGGATTTTTCACGCAGCCAATTAAAAATACACCGGTCCATTAGGCACAGGGAGCGCGGTGGTACAACCAGAGAGTAATGGTGGCGGCGCTGCGGTGTGCCTGCGCAGATGAGTGTCAGTGAAAAACTAGTTGTGTATCCAAGCTTTTGTGTCATTACTGTGGAGTGTTTTCAGAGCTGTCTGTCCCTCGCATGACTGTTCCTGACCTTGGTGTCGGTGCTAAGGGACAGCTGATGATGGATAGCTCTGCTGACTTGGAATATAGATCCCTGAGTCCTACTCACTGCAGTCTTTTCCCCGTGATGCTGCAGGAGGAGTGCAGTGCTGCACTTAGCCTGACCTTCTGGAAAAATAAGTATGTCTGCACTTCAATTTATGAATCCGTTATTCCCTTTATTTGGAGTAGGAATTCACAAACAGGTGTGCATGTGAACTGATGCAATGTCACTTAATTGGTTTGGAAATTATTGTATGTCTTTCTTTGATTCCTCTGAGAGTAAATCAGCCCTGCGTTCAACAAAACAGGCCCATATATACCGGGATATACACACACACCTCACAAATGTTGTTCTGGATGAATGGACGAAAAAAAAAATGACAAACATACCGCAACATTTTGAAGAAATATATAAATGTTTTTATTTAATTTAATATGTATTTTTGTAGGCGGCACAGTGGTCGACTGGTAAAGGCCCTGTCACACCTTGACGATTCAGCCAGCGTATGCCGACGTTCAGATTTTCCCTAAAACGCTGGCATACGCTGAATTATCGATTTTTTTTTTCAATTTTGGGCGTATACATAGCGCATTCATAACGGGCTGGACGTATACATAACGTATCAGTAAATTATATAGAACGTTTCGATAACTTATAGATAACTTATTCCAACGAATGCCTAGCGTGTTGCCGGCGTACACAACTTATGCCCAACGATAGTCTAATTTATGCATAGCGTGCAGCAGCGTATTGCCGACGATCACGTGACGTAGTCTATAAAAAGGCTGGCGCTCGACGTTTCAAGCCCCTGTCACACCTTGACGATTTAGCCAGCGTATGCCGACGTAGGAAAAATTTGGCAAATACGCTGGCGTACGTCGAATTAAGTTATGGGTAAGTTTTGTATACGTAACAGCACGCTGAAGCACGTTGGTATACGTCGAAATACGTCGAGTCGTCGAGAAATTTTAAGCATGCTTAAAATTTCTCGTCGTATGTCAGCGTATGGCTATACGTCCCGTATACGCAGGCCATAAGTAATAGGTAAGTTATGCGATCGTTGCACACGTTCAAACACGTTAAGTGTAGGTTACTCATAAGTCCAAATACGCCGAGAATACCTACTAGCTGTTCTCCAACATCCGTGCCTTCGAACTTGCGCTTGGACATGCTGACCAGGCTGTCACGCACGTAGTTGGCGAAGGCTGCAGTGGCTGTGATGGGATGAGCCTCTGCGAGACCTTTGATGAGCTCCCCAGACTTTTCTTTGCCATGACGCTGATGTTGTTTGGTTTATTAATGACACAAGTCATAATGGCGTTTGATTGCTGCTTTAATAGCGTGAATAGCAACTCACAGTAACGATGGCAAGCCGCACCTTGCCTCTTGGGTTATACCATTTTAACTAGACCGGGGATAGTCCCCAAACAGATGTTGGTACTGCAATGTCTAGTGCAGTTATGATTTGAAACGTCGAGCGCCAGCCTTTTATAGACTACGTCACGTGATCGTCGGCAACGTCGAGCGCCAGCCTTTTATAGACTACGCCACGTGATCGTCGGCAATACGCTGCTGCACGCTATGCAGCAGCGTATTGCAGTTCGAAAGGCACGGATGTTGGAGAACAGCTAGTAGGTATTCTCGACGATATGGACTTATGAGTAACCTACACTTAACGTGTTTGAACGTGTGCAACGATCGCATAACTTACCTATTACTTATGGCCTGCGTATACGGGACGTATAGCCATGCGCTGATATACGACGAGAAATTTTAAGCATGCTTAAAATTTCTCGACGACCTCGACGATACTTCGCCTATACCCACGTGCCTCAGCGTGCTGTTACGTATACAAAACTTTACCCATAACTTATTCGACGACGCCAGCTTATTTGCCAAATTTTTCCTACGTCGGCATACGCTGGCTAAATCGTCAAGGTGTGACAGGGGCCTTAGCACGTCGGCCTCACAGTGCAGACAGGTACAGGGTTCGATTCCGGCTCCGGCCTTCCTGTGTGGACTTTGCATGTTCTCCACGTGCCAGCATGGGTTTTCTCCGGGTACTCCGGTTTCCTCCCACATTCCAAACACATGCATTGCAGGTTAACGGAAGGTGTGTTTGTGGGCGCGAATAGTTGTTCATCTATGTGTGCCCTGCAATTAGCCAGCAACCAGTTCAGGGCGTACGCAGCCTACTGCCTGAAGACTGCTGGGATAGTCTCCGACCCTTGTGAGGATAAACGGATTAGAAAATGGATGGATGGATGGATGGATGGATTTACAGAAGTGGGTACCTTATTAACTGGCTTCTAAATAAATGGTCCGTATGAAAGTAGACTCTCCAGAATACTATTTAAAGCTAATTTTATTGTTTGGAATGTATATTATTTCAGTCACGGTATATACCCTCTGTATATTCTTTGTGTCCAACGGTGAAAACAAAGTTTGTTTTGAACACATCATTACATCTTGTTTGCCTAACCTGGACACAGAAAAACCCTAATCATGATTTCAGCAGTATTTCCATGCCAATCTGCTTGTTGCCAGGCAACCTCGCTGTTCCAGGGCCTGAGACAGAGTTTTTTTCCTCCTTTTGTAACCAGGTGTTTTACTATTCTAATGTACTTATCTAATGCTCTGAGATGACATCAGAGTTTGAAAAAGACTCAATAAATTTGGCCTCTCTTTCAATTAATCTGAGGAGGACAAGTGGGGCATCCGTGTGTATGTGATGCTGGCGTGACTGATGTACTTTCCAAATGTCTTAGTAATGTGACAAAATTGGAAGAGACAGGTGACACATTGAAATAACTCACGCTTGGTCAGGTATTTCATTACACCCACTCACCCACTCACCAGTGAGTCGAATTTTGTGTTCACACCACTCCGATGTGGACTGTGTGTGTGTGTGTGGGGGGGATGATTTCATCAGGTTGATTTCATAATCCAAGTCCTGACCAGGACAATGACTTGGCTCTGATCGTACTGATCATGGTGTTAGAAGGCAGAAAAGTCTGACTGAATTGTCCAGTCTTTGTGCAAAAATAACCTGCACTCACACAGAAGGAGAAACGCTGCAGGCCAATTTGAACGATTATAATCTGCCTTTCATTTTCAAGAGGGATTCATTGTGATTTCCTAATCTGCTCTGTGTCTCTAAAGCAGTGGTTCTTAACCTTGTTAGAGGTACCGAACCCAAACAGTTCATATGCGCATCCACCGAACTCTTAGTGAAAAATAAAAATATGAATGAGAGGCGTTCCTTTAGTTTTGCCGGTGAGATGAGAGTTGCTCAACTTGGCATGACAAATCATGCAGATAGCACGCTGAGTCCCATCATGTTCCGTGACTTTTTTTTTTTTTTTTTTTTAATCACACCACGTACTATCACGACAGTCGCACGCTGACTACTGAGGGAACTAAATTTCCCGCGGCACTGATTGGACAAGCAATGCAATGTGATCATCCCCAGCCAGTGATGCCCAAGTGGGCGTGTCATAACTAATTGACATGTTGAGTGGGCTGTGTCGAAACCTGCATGGCAGAGGCTCCGTCGAACCCCTGAGACCGATTCACCGAACCCATGGTTAAGAACCTCTGCTCTCAAGCAAATATCATTGCTGCACTTTTCTCTTATTGGCTGTCTCCAAATAAAGCTTGATTTGACTGTAACAAGAAATAGCGGGGATCCAATCAGCTGTAGCTACCTTTTTATTTGCAAATACATTTTCTGCCTTAAATACTATAAGTGAAAACTTGAGCAAGTGGTAGATTGGTCATCCCCCAACCCAGAGGTTGGGGTTCAATCCCGGGCCATTGCAACCTTGTCGAAGTGCCCTTGAGCAAGATACTGAACCCCCAGTTGCTCCTGATGCTGCGTCATCAGTAGATAAATGAGCAAACAGTGTAAAACACTGCCTTGTGATTGACTGGCAACCAGTTCAGGGTGTACCCTGCCTACTGCCCAAAGACGGCTGGGATAGGCTGCAGCACACCCACTACCCTCGTGAGGATACGCGGATAAAATGGATGCATAGATGCATGTTAAGTTACCATTTAGCGAGTGAAGTGTCAGGGAAGTGTACTTTGATACCTTTCCCTTGATCTTACGTAGGTGGAAATATGCGTACCGAGTTATTGATGTGGGAGTGGAAAGATAGTATAGAAGAGAGTATAATTAGGTTCTACACTCATCCGTAAATAACTACTGATTATGTTTGACTGAACCAGCCAAAGTATGATCATTTGCATCTCGTGCTTGGTGACAAAGGCAACTTGGGCTGCCAGAACTCAAGTGAATTGCAAGACTCATGACAAACAACACTTGCAACGTGCGTCGTGTTAATATGCTTCAATTGTGCAGACACACTGAACATCGGGGCACCTTCCCTCAATTGATTGGTTATGAGTGGTTTGTAGAGGTGATGAGTGGGCAGGGCAATCGCTATAAAACGCAGTGTCTGATCATAAGGCTGGCTTCGGCGGAGAGCAATTTTCGTGTGTGACAGAGATTACACGGCATCATGTGCACTCGCCTTGCATTTCTCCCTGCCCCCCTCCGTGCATGCGCCTTTGGCGCAATGCGTAGTGGAAGCGGACCTTGCTGCCATCTTTAAACCAAGAGCCCTCACCAATTTCTTCCGTTCACTTGTTCCGAAGTAACTGTGGTTGGCTCCAGTAAATGAATCCTAACTTGTCAAATTATTTCCTGATTCTGAGTGATGGGATTTTTGAAGTGTAATTAAAAGCTTTGAAAACAAATATTCAACAATTCAATTGGGGGTTCATATTTTTGCATTCAACTCGAAAAAAGTCAGTGCCAGTCAGTGTGTGTATCTGCGTGTGTCTGTGTGTGTGTGTGTGTGTATACTACTGCATGTAAAGAAAGTGGCTGATCTTTTGATTAAAAGGCAGACCAGAAAAAACAAACAAACAAAAAACTGATTAAAAACTTTCCCCCAGGATTGGGCCCTACAAAGGTTAACATGCTCAAGGTTCTCTCTCAAATAGACATAATGCCCCAAGAAGTGATGCCCGACACATCTTTCCTTTGGCATTATTTACGTACTGTATAAGACAAAAGTGGTAGTGTGTTTTGTTGACAGATGCCCAAACATTCATTTACCGGTATTTTAACATTATAAAGTATAATAAGGGTCTACACTCACCCGGAAATAATCACTGCATGCTGCCAGAATGGCTTTGTGAGCATGGAACTTTTGCTCCCCGGCCACCAGAGTGACGTCACACAGAAGACCATCTTTCCTCTGCTGGTTGAGGGCAGACAGGACGGAGTCCTGATGCGACTTGGATTGACAGAGTCTCTGTCCTGTCAGCATCTCCCTGCTTTCGGACACACACAAATTATACAGTTAAACCCAACACAAAGCCCCTAGAGTCTCCTGAGACTAAAGCACTTGCATTTTTTATTTCACCTTTCTATTTGGTGTTACTTAGACTTGATGAATACAATATATGTTAACATGTCATCAAACATGATTCTACAATTATCATCAACTCAAGACAATTCAAGCAGCAACTAACCAACATTGAATCGTGTCATCCCTTTTTTGACTGTGGTATTTGCCCCACAATACCAACCACATTTCACCGTTTAACTATTTAATGAAGGCTGAAAACATATATATACACTACATTGGGGAATCCAATGTGTCAAAATGACTGAGTGTGGTTGACAGGCAGTGCTATGGGCTTGGGTGGTCAGGTCACATTTTCGAAAGAAAACCTCAGCCTCTCTCCTCCTGTATGCCTCCTCATCAACATGCCACACTGTCCATCCAGATCCATCTCTGTCCATTTAGTGTTGGCCATCCGTGTGAATGTGTCAGCCTGCCAGGGCAACACACTCTGTCGTGTTGGGGTGTAAGAGAAAGAATATAATGGGTGCGTGTGGGTTTGAATGCATTGGTGGGGCCAGAAGTGAGACGACTGATGAGTCAGGGTGTTTGTTTGGAACTGGGGCGCCATTGAAGTGAAAAGAAATGACAGCATTTAAAACTTCAAAGTGTACTCTCTGCGGGATTTGTGGATGGACCGAGAACTTCAGGATTCGACAATGACGTATGTTTGCTCCTAAATAATGCTCATTTTCTTGAAGCATTACTCCAAATAAGATTATAATGGACACAACAATTAAATCAATCTACAAGCAGGGTGCACGTAAAATTTTGGAACTGGTTCTCAAATGAGCAACAGAGGTTGGTTTTTTTCCTCACCTTATGGTACATCTGGACAAGGTTTATAGTTGTTATGCGTAGATGTGTCGAATTAATATAAGTGAACACATTTTCAGTTTTTATTTCCTAATTACAGCGGAATAATTACCAGAGCTACACAATAACTGTATTAAAACAATACAATGTATTATTTTAGAAAAATAAAATAAAAATCATATTTAACACGATTGAGTTAGATGGCCCATTCAAAAAAAAAGTTTCCCACCTCTGACCCTGTGATCAGCTAGCTTAGCAGGGTTCTCGAGTTGCCCACTCTTGTTTTGAACCATGTACTCCTTTCCTGTAAGAAAAGCATTGAAACCGTGGCGCAGCGACGGGGAGACCGCCGTCTTGCCGGTGGCCCTCCTGCAACGCGTTAGGCCACGTCTCCCTAAGAATGTTCGCAGGTAGCCGGCTGAGTCAAGCCAGCCCCCGCAATGATGTTTCATAGCCTCCTATCATGCAATGCGTCGCGAGCTTTAATTTCCCAAATAGAAACAAACCAAGTATTAGTGTACATTAGGGGTCACCAACATAGCTTGCAGGCCTGTTCCAAAAATAGCACACCAGTAATAGGACTTTGTGACTTCCTTGGCCTGTTATATACGTAAGTCATCATTTGAAAATGCAAGCATTGACAAAAAATATATAGAAATTAAGTGTTGCGTATTGATATTTATCTCTTTCCTAATAATTGTGAGATATAATTAACATGATCAATGTCTTCACATAAATTATGAACAATAACATGATTAAATATAGTTTGAGCAAATGTGTTTCAGATTGGTACATCAAAATAGTATATAGGGCTGTCACTATTCAATATTTGTAGAATCGATTAGTAGATCGATGATTCCATTGATTAATCGAATCATCGGAGACAAATTGATTTTGCATTCCGGTATTGTTTAATGTCAATTAAATGTCAATCAATCAATAAAAGGTCATTCCTATAATAGCTGCACATTATTGCTTTTGTAATAGATTAATCTAAAATTGATTATGATTCTGTTATTTTAACCCTGTAACGCTTACCTCATTTAATAGGTCAAATAAGGTAGTTGTTTTCCGAAGTAATAGAAAATGTTTGCAAATGTCTTATTTTACAATAAGATACAATACATCTTGATTTATATAGCACTTGCAGCTGGAACAAAGCACTTTACAGAACATTTAACATAAAATAACAAAAATACAACAGGACACATAACATAACACATCTACAATAATACAATTGTAACAACTGATCAAAAACAAGTCAGTCTGCTTTCATGGAGGAGGACAGAAATCAGATAATATTTACTTTAGTGAGGCTGAAATCAGAGGATATCGACAAATAAAAAAACTGCTCTCAGCAATGAATTACCCAAACCAATAATCGATTAATTTGATGATCGATGAAATGATTCATTTTGACACCTCTATTGGTAACAATTTGCATTGATCGGTAACCAAGAGGCTTTGATATTTCAAGAAGATTGGTGACCCCTGCTGTACATGAATATGTAATGCCTTACTTAAGTTTGATTTTGAAGTTGAGGCAATTGTTGTGATGGCTGACTTGACTTCGAAGTGAGGTTGTCCTGAAATATTGCAAGTGCACAAAAGCGCACTGACAGACTTGAACTGGACCGCAGTATTCAATTTCCACTGCTTGTGTGCATTGCAAAAATAATTCCGGAATTCTCTATCATCACAGAGACAATTTTATTTTGGGCCTACCATCTCCCTCGCCAATATTCCAGCTCAAACTTTGACACCACCGGCACCTTGCTGGCATTGCAACCTTGTTGGGACATGGTCCATCCATCTTTCTTGATCATCCAAATAAACATGTCTTTCATCGGTGAACAAATCAGTTTGAAACTTGGTCTTCTGGTATTCCAAACAGTTTTCCTTGAGACATTGGTTAGGGTGGGAAATGTACTAAATGGGCTGACTTAAATTGATTTTACTTCAGCCCCAATGTGATTATAGTATCTGAAGTTCCCCTAAGAAGGCTATCTACGTTTAATCCATTGATTGGTTGTATTAAATTATAATGTAACGTAATTAAATGAATACAAGGTGACAACTGCTAATTACCTGTTAACGCAGTCAATACCATACACCATATACGGTACCATCCATTGAGATAGCTTTTGCATGTACAGTAAAGATTTAGTGTTCAATATGTATGGACTGAGCAGGTAATTTACCTGAGGCCGCGTTCAGGAGGCATACCCCTGGATGCAGGATGAAGGGACTTTTGTGGGGGTCGAGTGGAGGTGCTATACGTCTCCTGAGGATTGAAGTCTCCTCGTCGGCAACATACATCAGCCTGATAGGACAGAGCAGAGTGTCAGCTTTCATCAATCCGTGCAATCCACTCAAATTCAGTGTGGCAACCTTCTGTGTGATGCGTGAAAAAAATGCAACTGCCCATCAAGCATGGTGCCAACTTCTCGCTTCACTCACACATTGGCCATTATCATTCTTACAGTTTCCTGGGGGGGATGAGGGGTGATAATCATGAAAAGCCGCACTGTAAAAGTGACAGGCAATTTGACATCTAAAAATTGAATAATAAGCACTTTGAAAAATTGGGAGCCAAATTTATACCAAAAACTAGATTCTCTCACTACAACTTCAGAGGTGTTGCATTGCACATCTGTATTGTCTTGTGGTCTACAGTAAACTAAACAACAAAGAATATATCGGCACTAAGGTCAGCAGCATTCTGACTGGAATAATTCAAAACTATAGGTCTCCTCATATGGCTATTCAAAAGCTGTTTAGAAATGCAAACGTATATGGTTCATCCCATCTTCCTGGAGAGAGTAGTTCCCAGCAAGATGCAGTTATCGATCCATTCATGAGTGACCTTCACATCCATGGCCACAGACAAATGCATCTGATAGATGAGGTCGACAAGGAGCCATTTTGCATCTACCATAAAACAACAATAAATGATTGTCACAAAAAATAGTTTAAGTTATATAACAGGAAAGGAGGTGGGGGTTGGGGGGCATGTCAGTCCAATACAGTATTACACCCGCCCCCAAACAAACAGGTTTTCAGATCGTGATCATGCCATGTCTGTCTATGTCCTGTCTTTGTGTAATTATATACAGGTACGGTACTTCACTCGTAGTCACACAGTGGAAAATATGATGGTCAGATGATCAGAAGAAGTAGGCCATTTTCTGCAAACAATAATAATAGGAATAATACTATGAATACTAGGCTAGGTGTCACAAACCAGACACAATACGGATTTAGAATCAAAAGGTGAATGATGGTGCGGGAGGGTTGCGTTGGCAGATAAATAGACACCATTGTAGCACTGACCATCACTTTCCAAAAGCTTCCAGCTGTCAACGCGTTTCCTAGCAACAGGCCAGCGCCTTTCTCCGCAGAATAAAGCCTCTTACTTCCATCACACACAACATACACCGTAGACACTCACATTCGGGAATGCATGTTACGGTTGTCACTCTGTGTGCTCCACATCTCACGCACCTCATATGTCAGTGTCCTGTCCTCGTCCGTCTCCTCTTTGACAATGAAATTGTCCGAGCCCGCCACTATTGAAGCACATCTGCAGGCAAAAGAAGCAAGCACGACGACGATGAAAAAGGAGTCCAATGTCAACAGCACTTTATTTGTGTAGTGACAGTGTAGCACCAAAATGTGACAGCCAAACTCCGCCTCCCCCGGTGGTCACATGAATGTGGACAAATACAGTAGGGGGACGCAGCGTCCCCAAGTGGATAATGTAGGAATAGCGTCGTGTGGAGGCGGAGTCGATGGCTGGACACCAGGGGTCGCCGTGGGGTGTCGAAAAGAAGCCCCGCTTGAAAGTTCAGATGCCAGGCTTCACATGAGTCCATATTCGCTGGTTCATTCACTCCGGTGAGGAAAAAAAGTTCATGTGGACCATTATGGTTTGGGCCTCACGAAGCAGCTGAGGTCCCTGGAAATTTTGCATATCAGGCTGTTGTAACTTAATGTACTCCTGGAAACACCTTAAAAACTGCAATAATAAATATTTGGTTACTGTACTCTTGCGATCTTCAAAAGAAAATTCACGGTAAAATTGAAAGGCACCTATAAATATTCTATTGTTTTATACCCATAATTACAGTCAATTCATGAAACCGTTCAACCATCTTTTCTCAGCGGGTCAACTTCTGTAAACATTTCTTATATGGTCACCGCTACTGGAAACAATGTTGGAAGAGAACAAGAACTTGAAATGTGGATGCTTTCCTCCAGCGGAAATTTACAAACACACGCACGCGCGCGCGCGCGCACATGCACACGCAAACACTGAAAAATACAACTTTCACATGAACGCAAACGCAGCACGAGATTGGAGTTGACCAACGTGAGTTTGTTCGATTTTTTTTTTCAGGAAACACACTATCAAATTTCATTCCAAAAATGTACTCCAAAGTTTATCCATGCAGTCTGTCCCAGCTCAAACTCGCTTCATAGCAGTTGTTGGTATGTTTTTTTTTCTTTATTCTTCCTTGGTTACCCTTTTCAAACTTTTGTGTTGCTACCAATGTTGTTTTGTGTCGCATTTCCATGGTTAGCAGCGGAGGCGACGATGTTTACTGCGAACTCGCAGAAATAGCTTTTTTGACGGGAGACCATCTATTCAAACTTAAATCTATACATATTTACATGTATTAACCTCCTCTTTTTAAGGTATGTTATTATTTTCTCCCTCCCTGCTCGATTGTAGTCGTTAAAATTAAAATGAATGTGTTGTTGTTATACGGTGCACGTTCGCCAATTTGTTAATAGAAAGCGAAAATTACATCACTGAAATATAAATGACCAACGTAACCAGAAAAATATTTTTAGTTGTAATAAGCGAATGACGGAGCTATAACATGTGGTTAAAAGCAAATCCTGTTTCTGCTGTATGCTCGAATGGATTCCCATCTTTATAAATATCCTTTATTCGACCACTTTGGTAAATATAACTCAAAGAAGCCCAATACATCAAATACTCTTCTACACCGTCATGATGTAGATATGGTAGTAATTAATTTATACATCACCCAAATAAAAATTTATTTGTCAAATTACCTTATAAACAATAACAAACTGCTGGCGTATATTGTTCATAAACTTAAGAGAGTAGTATTTACGGTGGTCTCAACCATTCAAGTTTCCATGCAAACATGGTTGTGTATCCATTCCGAAAAGTCACGTTGAATGTGTCCAAACAAGTTGTGACTTATTCGACTGAATCAACAGGGATTTTTAAAATTCCCACGTTAATTGAATATGGTTCACGCATGCACAATATTGTGCTATTCCATCTCATCGATGACTTGTTGGATGCCAAGAGCTTTCTACGGGAAAATGAGGAATTGCATTATATCTCTGTTTTATGGTAGCACAATAAATGTATGTTGTGATTGGTGTGACGACAGTCTGAACTTCGACATGCCCCAGCCCTGGTTGAGTGCTTGCACGGATTTGATGAACAACAACAATAATGTATGCAAATAATGTATGCTGGATGTGTAACCTGTGCACAATTTGCTTCCAATTTCAGTGATGTGGGATACCTCTTACTAAGTAAGAGCACATGCAGCGCGTTAATGCGGAAGCTACACCCTCAGCTCATGCCATCGCCTCCACTGAGATGACACCAGGATAGGTGGAACAGTCAGAGTCAGGGGAATTCACTATTTGCGTCCTCAAAGTGAACCTGAAAGGAAAAAAACATATTCACGCTGGAAAACAAAATATCCCCAAATTTCCAGTGAGCCATCAAAATGAGCGTGTTGGTGTGGTTGGGTCTGCTTTGGCTGCAATGTTGCAGTGCTCACAGCCTCTTCACCTGCGAGCCAATTCAGGTTCATCGATGCATGGGGTTGTCCTACAACATGACTTTCTTTCCCAACATGATGGAGCACTATGATCAGGATGTTGCAGCCAATACAATGGAGGTGAGTCTTTTATAAAAAACAAAAACACAATCAAACATGCTGTCTTAAGTAACAAATGACAAAAGCATCAAGCAAAAAAGAATCGGATCCCCTATGCACCTCATTCAATTTATTTTTAAAATCATTAACTGCGTCACAAATTTAAAAGAAAAAGTAACCACAGTAAAATATCATTAAAATCTAGCTCTCTACTTTAACTTTAATAACAAGTGCAGACATTAATGTAAAACTGAACATTATTATTATTACTTTGGCTGGCAGTCCATGTAACTTGCATTCTGTTAATTTTCTCTTCTCACATTCTACTCCTCACACCCCTTGTTGAGGCTGGTCTCCTTTTTAGAACAAGCGTCACAAATAGCAAAAGAATAAAGCAAGAGGCGCGCACAGTTAATCCTTTTGTGCTCTGGTCTCGCTAGATTTGCTGAAGTCGTGTGTGACACTCTGGTGTCTCGTGTTATATGTAATGGTGGTCTGAAGCTAAAGTGAGTTAAAGTGACATACACTCTGATGGAATTCCCAATTCTACAGTCTTAGGGTATTCACTCTTTTAAGGGTTCACCTGTTTTCACTAAAACAGTCATTGGTTTTGTTTACACTCATTCAGAGTTTACAACTGTAGATTAGGGGCAAGCCACTCTTTCCTTGGTGCCTGCAGATCATCTGAGAACCAATGCATGTACCGTAGTATAAAGTTGGATCGCAGAAGCAACAAGCTATAGCCATGATAGCCAGGTCGCATGCAAGAGTGGAGGAGTCGAGGCAGAATGGTGGAAAAACGACAGAAAGAAAATGAACAATGAGTTTGAGCTTGTAACAAGCTTGATTTAAGGATAATGTGATAGAGATGAGGCCCAAGGGTAGTGCTTATTTGTGTCTTTAATGTGTGCAAAGATGCAGGCAATAAAAGGTAGGAATCTAGGAGAATGAAAATGTAAGAGCCTTGAATTTCACATATGTACATGTACTTGACAAAAAGATTTTTAATAAGTATTCAATGTGCAGGGATGAATGGGCTTTGATGGTGGTTTTGAGTAGTTGAGGTTTAGTAGTTGAATAAATAGTTCATTGAAAAATCAACACCTAATCATTTTTTTAACCATCATTTCAATCTTAGTCAAAATAATTACGATTGTAATAATCATCCATCCTTAACATGTAGTACAGTTTGCACTCTCTGTGGCCAGTTTCCCAAAAGAGGATCTATTCTTGATTAAACCATGAATGGGCAGGCTAGTCCTTTGCGCAAAGCCAGGCTCATCCTCCTTTATTACAGCTGCACTGGAACTCAGCTTAAGAAAAGCCTGATTCAGAGGATGCTTCAAAAGGTCATAAAACTTCACCAATCACAACTTCTGTTTGTTCGAAGGATTCAAGATGAAGATTATGATGCTGGAAGTCGGTAGGGATAAATATGTCACTCCAAATTATCTGCTGCATCGAGAGTTTATCATGCTGAGTTCCAGTGCAGCCCCCTTTGCATGAACGTGTTTTGGGTGTGCGGTGTTATCATTACTTGTGGTAGTAACACGTCTATAGCTGCATGTTTTGTCAAGAACAGATCCTGTTTCAAGAAGCTTTCCATGGATAACGTAAATTGTACTCTGCATGAGAGCAGCGTGATGACCAGATAACTTCATAAACTGTTGCTAAAAGCAGTCAGGGACAGAAACAATGTTTGGCCAAGGGAATCATATACTTACAAGAACTGCAAAACTTAAGCTGTCAAATGATTATGGCCTAACTTCTGCCTGAATGATACCTGAAGCAAAATAGAAAAAAAGGAAGTGTCCAGTGGCTTTTGGGGCACGCTCTACTATTATTGTAATTAGTCGTTTATGATTCATCCAGTTACCACTTAACATTTTCTCCTTATTTTTCCATTTAGGATTTCAATGTTTGGTTATTCTTTGTCGTGTGGGTTGTTTCAAACATTTCTGAATGTCAAACTGAAAGGAAAAATATTAGTGAGGTGTCCCACAGAGCTGTCCAGTGTGTTCGCTCAAGACTCTTTTATTCAAACATTCTCCAATACTGACGTTAAGCTAATTTAGTCAACATGATTCTTTGCGTTGCATGTTCACACAAAACTTATAATGTGTGGCAAAATGTTGTCAACATGTCAAGTTCATCTTCCTTCGTTATACAAATTACATAAGTACCATGTTTTTTGGACTGCAAGCCAATCCGGAGTATACGTTGCACTAGTCAAAAACTGCATCATAAAGAAGAAGAAAAAAATGTTGGGTAATGTGAATCTTTGGTGTGAATCCAATCGCTAATTGGAATATGTACAACTATACTTTGCTATAAGTCGGAGAAGCATTCAAACTATTAAAAAAATCAATTTATGGGCCCAAAAATATGGTTAGTGTAATTACAGGAAAGGAGGCATATGTTTCTGTTTTCTTTTTTTAAATGCATGACTCACTGGTGGTCAACGGGGGCACAGTGTCTGTTAGAGTGGAGGGCATCTCATTGAGGAAATACAGGACAAACATTTCTGCACTCGTGTCCGATTTCGCTGTGTAATTACAACGTGGGTTGCATTTTACAGTATGTGAGTGATGTTGCCAATATATTGTTGTTTTATTGGTGAACATATATGATAGTTGCCTCATGTCACATTCCTAAAGGCAGTAGGTTTGGGTTGTACGCGTTAGAAGCGCAACCATGAATGGTTACGTGCTGAGGGAATCTCGAGTGTGTCATCTGGCAAAGTTAAAGGCTTCTGATTACACATCAGCTTTAGCCACAGGCAACTAATCATCGGCTTTGTTGTATGGAGCCCTTTGATTTGTTCAGGAAGGGGATGGACACGCCCAGAGTCACACAAAGCCTGTGCTGCATACCACATTGAAAGCACTCTCTCTGTTAATCACTCACTAGCTTCATCTACTGCACACCGTCATACCTCCTCGAAGAAAGTATGCAGTGTCTTATCAAAGTCTGGCCCTGTAATCAAGCAGGAGTCAGATTCAGCCTGAGCAAAGCTCAGGCTACCACAAAGGATTTTCTGGAGTAGAGCTTCCCTTATATCGCCCTTGGCCCAACATTCCACGAGCACTCACCTGCATTTGAAAGTGAGAAGTGTGAGAATACAAAAGACAGTGAGAAGCAGCCAATGACATACTGTTAACAAAGCAGGATCATTTGAGAAACCTCAAGTTGTAGGAGTGCTCGAGGTGAGGATGTTGACTTTTGAGTCAAAAATTCAACCAACTGCTGACCACATATGAATAGTTTCTCCCTCTTAACTTTGCTAGAGGAACTCACTGACAAGGATTCCTCAACCCCCAACTGGGGAGAAACAAGGTCACTTACTGTGAGAACGACACACAGGCCGCAGAAATTTGGAATACCTGCCAGACTGGATTTCAGCAAAGGGGGCAGGGGGGAACAAGATTCAATAGCAGTCTGTGTTGATGGTTGTTAGGGTAACAAATATTACTGGACTGGCAGTGGTTTATGAGTTCCCAATTATTCTAAATAGTCCGCACACTATATGTTATGATATGATAGTATTGCAGTTGATGTGTAGTGCATAATGTCAAGCACATAACAAGCGCTGCGCTTGCCAAGAACCTCTTATGTTCCCAAATTAATTTCCTGCCACCCATATGGTAACAGAATATAGATCTAAGCAGTAAATGGCTCCTTGTGTGATGTTGTTGAGAACTGCAGCTCATCTAAGTAACGTAAATACTTTACTCTGGAACTGTCCCTCAACCCTTAGCCTCATTTCATGGTATACTGTAAACCCCCATTTATTACCGCCGACATTCAACAAAATTATGATTTTGTCTGACTCCACAGACGGGCTAAAGGATATTAGCTTAAAAGTTATGGTCATTCTCACCCTTCAAACAACTGCTTCTGTGCAGCAACACATACAACTGCTGTATTGTCTCTTCTGTGTGGGAAGATGAACCAGTTTCTGTAAATTGGGGACCTTCTCAGTCTCTTCTTCTTGCTCTTAATTATGCTGCATCTCTACCAGTCGGCCTCAGGGCTGCCGAACATGTTGTGACACAACATGGTACTACGCTGAAGGCACGTAACTCTAAATTCAGACATGCGGAAGTACTGTATTTAAAAAAAAAAAACACAGTAATATAATCTCTATCTATAATCTCATTAAATGAATAGAGAAGCGTTTATTTGTCCAAAATATTCACAAGTTCTATTTTAAAAAATGACTTTGAAAAGTATAGTTATTGTAGAGAATAGTTATTGTAGAGAATATCTTTAAATCTGTGTTGCTGATTATATATCGGTAAACATCATTTAATATGTCCTGGCCTTCTTTTCAAAGTAATCTTTGAGCAGCTCTTGTCATAATAACCATAATGGAGTTATAGCAACGCATCAAAAGTAATCATACACATTTTCAGAAAGTTAAATGTGAAAATTCTACTTAAAAAGAAAAACGTTATGAAATATCTGAAAGATATTTTTATAGATATATCATTGTTAGAATTGGGCACCAGGGCATGGAGTAGCATAGTGATGACATCAGATCAATCGAAGCACATGCCTTAGTCATGAAAACAGTCTGGAATTTGACTTTGCCAACATTGAAACCTTTATTATTGTAAATATAAGACTTGATTGATAAATATGCCTTTAAAAACTCTCAGAAATGCCACTGACACAATAAAAAGCTTTGGAAATATTTTTTTATCAATTCATAATTCTTTTTGAAATTAGAGAAAGCAGTTATAATCTAAGGGGTACTAATCAATACAAAAATCCAGAACAAGAACAAACATTAAGCAAAGGTGTGTATCAGTAACAGGTGTCAACCTGTGGAATAAGCTTGAAACGGACCTGAAAATGAGTAAATCGCTGGAGGAGTTCAAAAATAAATTCAAAAGATCAGTACAAAAACTATAAGAATCACAATTAAGAAGATACATTTGATACATTTATAAAATTAGTATTACAGCTCTTTGTTCTTGTTTTGGATTTTGATTAATTTATCATTTGTACTCAAGAAATGCAGTAATTACAATGATTATGAGAAATTGAAACAAAAGGTCAAAGAATAATTATAAATACACAAACCGAAAGGTGTATAAATAGAAAAGTAAAGTACCACAATGGTAAAAGTATTTGATGATATGTAGACTTCTCTTCTTCTTCTTTGTTTTGAAAACGATCAATTTATATTCTATACAATAAGGGGTAGGACTAGATAAGTTGTTTACTTCTTCCTACTCCTTTGAGCATACAACTGTGATGATGAGTGTTTTCTTTTTTTTCTTTTACATACTTTTAAATTTTCCTTTCATAAATTTTGCCTACCTTTTGGCTATCTGTTACTGTGTGTAATATATATGCTCAATAAACAATAAACAAACAAAAAAAAAAACAAACATAAGTACCATATTTTTTGGACTGCAAGCCAATCCGGAGTATACGTTGCACTAGTCAAAAACTGCATCATAAAGAAGAAGAAAAAAATGTTGGGTAATGTGAATCTTTGGTGTGAATCAAATCGCTAATTGGAATATGTACAACTATACTTTGCTATAAGTCGGAGAAGCATTCAAACTATTAAAAAAATCAATTTATGGGCCAAAAAATATGGTTAGTGTAATTACAGGAAAGGAGGCATATGTTTCTGTTTTCTTTTTTTAAATGCATGACTCACTGGTGGTCAACGGGGGCACAGTGTCTGTTAGAGTGGAGGACATACAGGACAAACATTTCTGCACTCGTGTCCGATTTCGCTGTGTAATTACAACGTGGGTTGCATTTTACAGTATGTGAGTGATGTTGCCAATATATTGTTGTTTTATTGGTGAACATATATGATAGTTGCCTCATGTCACATTCCTAAAGGCAGTAGGTTTGGGTTGTACGCGTTAGAAGCGCAACCATGAATGGTTACGTGCTGAGGGAATCTCGAGTGTGTCATCTGGCAAAGTTAAAGGCTTCTGATTACACATCAGCTTTAGCCACAGGCAACTAATCATCGGCTTTGTTGTATGGAGCCCTTTGATTTGTTCAGGAAGGGGATGGACACGCCCAGAGTCACACAAAGCCTGTGCTGCATACCACGTTGAAAGCACTCTCTCTGTTAATCACTCACTAGCTTCATCTACTGCACACCGTCATACCTCCTCGAAGAAAGTATGCAGTGTCTTATCAAAGTCTGGCCCTGTAATCAAGCAGGAGTCAGATTCAGCCTGAGCTTTCTCAGGCTACCACAAAGGATTTTCTGGAGTAGAGCTTCCCTTATATCGCCCTTGGCCCAACATTCCACGAGCACTCACCTGCATTTGAAAGTGAGAAGTGTGAGAATACAAAAGACAGTGAGAAGCAGCCAATGACATACTGTTAACAAAGCAGGATCATTTGAGAAACCTCAAGTTGTAGGAGTGCTCGAGGTGAGGATGTTGACTTTTGAGTCAAAAATTCAACCAACTGCTGACCACATATGAATAGTTTCTCCCTCTTAACTTTGCTAGAGGAACTCACTGACAAGGATTCCTCAACCCCCAACTGGGGAGAAACAAGGTCACTTACTGTGAGAACGACACACAGGCCGCAGAAATTTGGAATACCTGCCAGACTGGATTTCAGCAACGGGGGCAGGGGGGAACAAGATTCAATAGCAGTCTGTGTTGATGGTTGTTAGGGTAACAAATATTACTGGACTGGCAGTGGTTTATGAGTTCCCAATTATTCTAAATAGTCCGCACACTATATGTTATGATATGATAGTATTGCAGTTGATGTGTAGTGCATAATGTCAAGCACATAACAAGCGCTGCGCTTGCCAAGAACCTCTTATGTTCCCAAATTAATTTCCTGCCACCCATATGGTAACAGAATATAGATCTAAGCAGTAAATGGCTCCTTGTGTGATGTTGTTGAGAACTGCAGCTCATCTAAGTAACGTAAATACTTTACTCTGGAACTGTCCCTCAACCCTTAGCCTCATTTCATGGTATACTGTAAACCCCCATTTATTACCGCCGACATTCAACAAAATTATGATTTTGTCTGACTCCACAGACGGGCTAAAGGATATTAGCTTAAAAGTTATGGTCATTCTCACCCTTCAAACAACTGCTTCTGTGCAGCAACACATACAACTGCTGTATTGTCTCTTCTGTGTGGGAAGATGAACCAGTTTCTGTAAATTGGGGACCTTCTCAGTCTCTTCTTCTTGCTCTTAATTATGCTGCATCTCTACCAGTCGGCCTCAGGGCTGCCGAACATGTTGTGACACAACATGGTACTACGCTGAAGGCACGTAACTCTAAATTCAGACATGCGGAAGTACTGTATTTAAAAAAAAAAAACACAGTAATATAATCTCTATCTATAATCTCATTAAATGAATAGAGAAGCGTTTATTTGTCCAAAATATTCACAAGTTCTATTTTAAAAAATGACTTTGAAAAGTATAGTTATTGTAGAGAATAGTTATTGTAGAGAATATCTTTAAATCTGTGTTGCTGATTATATATCGGTAAACATCATTTAATATGTCCTGGCCTTCTTTTCAAAGTAATCTTTGAGCAGCTCTTGTCATAATAACCATAATGGAGTTATAGCAACGCATCAAAAGTAATCATACACATTTTCAGAAAGCTAAATGTGAAAATTCTACTTAAAAAGAAAAACGTTATGAAATATCTGAAAGATATTTTTATAGATATATCATTGTTAGAATTGGGCACCAGGGCATGGAGTAGCATAGTGATGACATCAGATCAATCGAAGCACATGCCTTAGTCATGAAAACAGTCTGGAATTTGACTTTGCCAACATTGAAACCTTTATTATTGTAAATATAAGACTTGATTGATAAATATGCCTTTAAAAACTCTCAGAAATGCCACTGACACAATAAAAAGCTTTGGAAATATTTTTTTATCAATTCATAATTTGCTCGCAGTCACTACAAAAATGTTTCATGATTATAATTTGGTGTAAAGTGCATTCGACATTGTTGTGTGAATCGTGGGATGTTGAGTTCCCCGATGTGTTTTTGTCAAGTTTCCTTCAGAGGCACGAAAGGTGGGTGCCAAAAGAATTTGAATAATGAGGGCATAGTCCGTTTATTTTAATAATTTGTTTCAAAAAGTTAAATTTGTGTGTTTTATGAGTTCAACACACAAAGTGAAATATTTCAAGCCTTTATTTATTTAAATACATGGACTTTACGTCACCCCTCCGCGAGCCGTCACCTTACCGTGGTGGAGGGGTTTGTGTGTCCAAATGATCCTAGGAGCTAAGTTGTCTGGGGCTTTATGCCCCTGTCAGGGTCACCCATGGCAAAAAGGTTCTAGGTGAGGGACCAGACAAAGCACGGCTCAAAGACCCCTTATGATGATAAAAATGAATGGATCTAAGTTTCCCTTGCCCGGCGCTGGTCACCGGGCCTCCTCTGGAGCCAGGCCTGGAGGTGGGGCTCGTTGGCGGCGCCTGGTGGCCGGGCCTACACCCATGGGGCCCGGCCGGGCTCAGCCCGAAGAGGCAACGTGGGTCCCCTTCTCATGGGCTCACCACCCATGGAGGGGCCAAAGGGGTCGGGTGCAATGTGAGCTGGGCAGCAGCCAAAGGCGGGGACCCTGGCGGTCTGATCCTCGGCTGCAGAAGCTAGCTCTAGGGACGTGGAATGTCACCTCTCTTGCAGGAAGGAACCCGAGCTGGTGTGCGAGGTAGAGAAGTTCGACTGGATATAGTCGGACTTGCCTCGACACACAGCCTGGGTTCTAGTACCAGTTCTCTCGAGAGGGGTTGGACTCTCTTCCACTCTGGAGTTGCTCATGGTGAGAGGCGCAGAGCAGGTGTGGGCATACTCATTGCCCCTCGGCTCAGTGCCTGTACATTGGGGTTCACACCGTAGACGAGAGGGTTGCTTCTCTCCGCCTTCGGGTGGGGGGACGGGTCCTGACCGTTGTTTGTGCATATGCACCAAACGGCAGCTCAGCTGCACTCCACCCTTTTGGAGTCCTTGGAGGGTGTGCTAGAGAGTACTCCTGCTGGGGACTCCTCGCTCTGCTGGGGACTTCAATGCTCATGTGGGCAACGACAGTGAGACCTAGAGGGGCGTGATTGGGAGGAACGGCCCCCGATCAGAACTCGAGTGGTGTTTTGTTATTGGACTTCTGTGCTCGCCACGGATTGTCCATAACGAACACCTTGTTCAAACATAAGGGTGTCCATATGTGCACTTGGCACCAGGACACCTAGGCCGCAGTTCGATGATTGACTTTGTGGTTGTATCATCGGATTTATGCCACATGTTTTGGACACTGGTGAAGAGAGGGGCGGAGCTGTCAACTGATCACCACCTGGTGGTGAGTAGGCTCGATGGTGGGGAGGACGCTGGTCCGTCCTGGCAGACCCAAACGTATTGTGAGGGTTTTCTGGGAGCGTCTGGCGGAATCCCCTGTCAGAAAGAGTTTCAACTCCCACCTCCGGCAGAGCTTTTCCCATGTCCCGGGGGAGGCGGGGGACATTGAGTCCGAATGGACCATGTTCCGCGCCTCTATTGTTGAGGCGGCCGACCTGAGTTGTGGCCGTAAGGTGGTTGGTGCCTGTCGTGGCGGCAACCTCGCACCCGCTGGTGGACACCAGCGGTAAGGGATGCCGTCAAGCTGAAGAAGGAGTCCTATCGGGCCTTTATGGCCTGTGGGTCCCCAGAGGCAGCTGACGGGTATCGACTGGCTAAGCGGAACGCAGCTTCAGTGGTCGCTGAGGCAAAAACCCGGGCGTGGGAAGAGTTCGGTGAGGCCATGGAAGCCGACTTCCGGACGGCTTCGAGGAAATTCTGGTCCACCATTCGACGTCTCAGGAGGGGGAAGCAGTGCACCACTAACACTGTGTACAGTGGGGATGGGGCGCTGCTGACTTCGACTCGGGACGTTAGAACCGTGGGCAGAGTACTTCGAAGACCTCCTCAACTCCACCAGCACGCCTTCCTTGGAGGAAGCAGAGTCTGGGGACTCTGAGGTGGGCTCTCCTATCTCTGTGGTTGAAGTCACCGATGTGGTTAAAAAGCTCCTCGGTGGCAAGGCCCCAGGGGTGGATGAGATCCGCCCGGAGTTCCTCAAGGCTCTGGATGTTGTGGGCTGTCCTGGTTGACACGCCTCTGCAGCATCGCGTGGTCATCGGGGAGAGTGCCTCTGGATTGGCAGACCGGGTGGTGGTCCCTCTTTTAAAAGGGGGACCGGAGGGTGTGTTCCAACTACAGAGGAATCACACTCCTCAGCCTCCCTGGCAAGGTCTATTCAGGGGTGCTCGAGAGGAGGGTCCGTCTGGAAGTCGAGCCTCAAATTGAGGAGGAGCAGTGTGGTTTTCGTCCCGGCCGTGGAACATTGGACCAGCTCTACACCCTTAGCAGGGTCCTCGCGGGTACGTGGGAATTCGCCCAACCAGTCTACATGTGTTTTGTGGACTTGGAGAAGGCGTTTGACCGTGTCCCTCGGGAGTTCTGTGGGGTGCTTGGGAGTATGGGGTACCGAGCCCCTGATACGGGCTGTCCGGTCCCTATACTGCCGATGTCAGAGCTTGGTTCGCATTGCCGGCAATAAGTCGGAATCGCTTTCCAGTGAGGGTTGGACTCCGCCAAGGCTGCCCTTTGTCGCCGATTCTGTTCATCACCTTTATGGACAGAATTTCTAGGCGCAGCCGGCGCTGAGGGGGTCCGCTTTGGTGGCCTCAGTGTTACATCTCTGCTTTTGCAGATGATGTAGTACTGTTGGCTCCTTCAAGCAGGGCTCTCCAACTCTCACTGGAGCGCCGCAGCCGAGTGTGAAGCGGTTGGGATGAGGATCAGCACCTCCAAATCTGAAACCATGGTCCTCAGTCGGAAAAGGGTGGAGTGCCCTCTCCGGTCGGGAGGAGATCTTGCCCCAAGTGGAGGAGTTTAAGTATCTTGGGGTCTTGTTCACGAGTGAGGGCAGAAGGGAGCGAGAGATCGACAGGCGGATCGGTGCAGCGCCTGCTGTGATGCGGACGCTGTACCGGTCTGTCGTGGTAAAGAAGGAGCTGAGCCAAAGGGCAAAGCTCTCAATTTACCGGTCGATCTACGCCCCAACCTCATCTATGGTCACGAGCTATGGGTCGTGGACCGAAAGAACGAGATCCCGTATACAAGCGACCGAAATGAGTTTTCTCCGCAGGGTGTCCGGCTCTCCCTTAGAGATAAGGTGAGAAGCTCGGTCATGCGGGAGGGGCTCAGAGTAGAGCCGCTTCTCCTCCACATCGAGAGGAGCCAGATGAGGTGGCTCGGGCATCTAATTAGGATGCCTCCTGGACGCCTCCCTGGTGAGGTGTACCGGGCATGTCCCACTGGCAGGAGACCCCGGGGACGACCCAGGACACGCTGGAGGGACTATGTTACCCAGCTGGCCTGGGAACGCCCGATCCTCCAGGAAGAGCTCGAAGAAGTGGCTGGGGAGAGGGAAGTCTGGGCTTCCCTCCTAAAGCTGCTGTCCCCGCGACCCGACCCCGGATAAGCGGTAGAAAATGGATGGATGGATGGATGGACTTTACGTCACTATTCTAATTTTCTCGCACCCACCTGTATATCAATGCAAGATATTATTTTTTATTTTTTTATTAATGTTATATTAAAGATATCTAGTCCTTCTTTTCAATCTTGCTCAACAATGGAGGCAGACATCCTTTTTTTTTTTAACCCTTCATACATTTTAGAAATTCGCATTCTTTACGCTGTCCAGTCGTGTTCCAACTTTTACCGAGTAACTGGTCCAAAAAGAGCCAGTGTGAACCAAGACCAAATTTGTCATAAAACACAAGGTGTATCTTTACTTTGGTCTTAACCAGTTATCTCTGCAGTTATTCTGAACATTGTTTCATTCATGTCATTGCAGCCATTTATGCCATTGGCAAGGCTTAGCTGTTCCCCAAATGTTCACCACTTCCTGTGCCAGGCTTTTTTCCCGGTATGCACTGAGCAGAATACAGTGCTTCAGCCTTGCCAAGAAGACTGTGAGGCTGTAATGTCCGATTGCCGGGAGAACATTCGGATTTTTGGAATTATCTGGCCTCCTGAGCTACAGTGTGACAAGTAAGTAAGACCCATCCACAGGAGTCATGCAAAATAAGTCCATTGGGGGAAGAAAATAAAAGAGATTCTTGCCATTTATTTTGTTCTAGACTTGACTCATGCGGCCTTGGAGATGACTCCAAGCTTCCTGCAACCACCCCAATGAGCTCAACATTTGCAAGGAGGGACTTGGGCTTTTGGTGCCCACTGCAGTTAAAAGCCAAAGCTGGCCACGGCGCATCATTCCTTGGAACTCAGGACTGTGCTCCACCTTGTTCCAATATGTATTTCAAACCCCACGACATTGAATTTGCCAAGACTTTCATTGGCGTTTGCTCCATCATTTGCTTGGGCGCCACTCTCTTTACCTTCCTCACTTTCCTCATCGATGTCAAACGCTTTCGCTATCCCGAGCGTCCCATAATCTTCTATGCAGTTTGCTACAGCTTTGTTTCGCTCATATACTTTATTGGCTTCCTGCTGGGCAACAGCGCAGCCTGTAACAAGGCAGTCCATCCCAGCGGTGTGGACACGGTTGTCTTGGGCTCTCAGAGCAAAGGCTGCACTCTGCTTTTTATGCTGCTCTACTTCTTCTCGATCGCTGGAATCATCTGGTGGGTCATACTCACCATCACCTGGTTCCTGGCAGCTGGACCCAAGTGGAGCTGTGAAGCCATAGAGAAGAAAGCGGTAAGATTAAAAGAGGATGTCCAAAAGTGAGCGGATGAAAAGATTTGGCCCTGTTCTGACAAGACTGAAATTAACTTGAGGCTTCAAGTATGATCAGAAGTGACAGGCTTTAATGTGCATCAAGTCAGGGTAATGTTGCATGCATCAAAGGTCTCTTGTGTATTTTGCCTTTAGGTGTGGTTCCACTCTGTCGCCTGGGGAATCCCCGGAGCGCTAACTGTCATGCTGCTAGCTCTGAACAAGGTTGAAGGGGACAATATCAGCGGAGTTTGCTTCGTGGGACTTTATGATCTGGAGGCCCTGCGCTTCTTTGTTATCGCTCCGCTGTGTGTGGGCGTCATCGTCGGTCTCTTCCTCATCCTTGCGGGCATCATTTCTCTGAACCACGTGCGGCAGGTTATCCAGCATGACGAGCGCAACCAGGGGAAGCTGAAGAAGTTCATGATCCGAATCGGTGTGTTCAGCTGCCTCTACCTGGTCCCACTGGTCACCCTGTTAGCATGCTACACTTACGAACAAAGTCAGCGCAACACCTGGGAGAACACATGGATCAATGACCACTGCCAAGAATACAGCATCCCCTGCTCATATAAGGTAAGCGTACCTCTGCAACACTTCCAGGTGGCACAGTAGAGAAACAAGCTAAGGATAAAGAGGGGAATGGAGTTTTTTTTTCAAGTCGCTTGGTGGAGTGCAGAAAAGCTGCAGTGCTTTTTAAAGTCACACGTCTTCAGTCACAGATGGGCACAGATACTACAGTACTGTAGAAGTCGAGGATGGCGAGCCCAAGTGAAGAAAAATAATACCTGAACCTCACTTGCATATATTTGGTATTTTATGCATGAACACTGATGATGAATACAAATTGCATATAAATGAATGCAAAGTACTTTGTACAAAACAGAGTTGAGTTAATATGATCTATATTATAATTCTATATTATATAATGAATCTGTATTATAATTCAAACAATAGATTAATTTACTGTATCATTATCAGAACTAAAGGAATGTGGCTGACCCAACTCAAGATGAATTCTATGACTTCTTTTATAGGCATTCTCTTGAGATTTACCGTAGAATATTGTACCAGTAACGCAATATCCATGATTTTTCAATGAGGGAGGAAGCCATAATACCTGGAAAAAATTCACACAGGTTCGGGGTGAACATGCAAAGTCCACACAGGGAGGCCAGAACCCAGATTCAAACCCCCAATCTCAGAACTGTGATGTGGATGTGCCAAAGAAATGATATGGATGGAAAAATAATTTCAGCCAAATGCCTAAGACTTTATTTCATAAATGTAAAATGTTCCCCTGCTTATTGAATACATATTTTGTTTAATTTTCCATGTCAGGCAACCGAGCATGAGCGACCGGACCTCTCTCTGTTCCTTGTAAAGTATTTGATGACCCTGGTTGTTGGAATATCTGCAGTGTTCTGGGTCAGCAGCAAAAAGACTTGCTCTGAGTGGGCCTACTTTTTCAACAGGACCCGCAAAAGAGAGTAAGGACATTTTGTCAATGTTGGCATCGATGACAGACATTTGTAGTTTTTGGTCACTCTTCTCAATGTTTCGTGATCCACAGTCCCATCAGCGAGAGCCGCCGGGTGCTCCAGGAGTCCTGCGAGTTCTTCCTCAAGCATAACAGCCGTGTCCAGCACAAGAAGAACCACGACAAGTCAACCTCGCACAAGCTCAAGGTCATCTCAAAGTCTATGGGCACAAGCACGGGCGCCACGCCAACCGATGGCTCCATTGGTGCAGGAGCGTCACCTCTGGGAAATCATGAGCTCCATACCCAGGGCAAGGGCACTTCGAGCCGAAGCGGCAGGCGTGATGACAGGGAGCGGGAGCGACAAGGGGGAGGGAGACATAGCAAAGGGGGGAGCTCCAGTAAAGTGAGCTGCCAGTCGGGGAGTTTACACAGCAAAGTCCCGGATGCAAGGTAGGTCGATTTGTTATTGCATACATTTTCTCTTCCAGTCAATGCATTTATTTTAAAGCCACAACCGTAACAAAATTGTATTTGTTGAAAGACTACAGTATTACTGTCTTCTCTGGATTCCCACAATCAGTTCTGGGATGCTAGTCCTCCACTGTTTCAAAAATGTTTCCTCAAGGAACTCATGGAAAATGAAGTAATCCATTCCATTATGCTTCGTTTGTGTCCTAGGATGACACCAAAGAGTGAGCAGTCAGAGGTCAGACCAGTTCCAATCATACAGCAGGATTCAGCTTTGAGCCCATGTTCCAGCATCGAGGACTCCACCCACCAGTTGGTGCCCAAGGTGTCTGGGGAGGAAAAGGACAAAAATGACAGCAACTGCTGAGACACTCGGTTAACAAAATGTCCCCGTACACTGACGGCAGGTTTCTATGGTTCGCTTGAACTTGATTGTATCCGTTAGTTGAGGAAATGTTACTGGTTGTGCACAGCCAAAATGTAATATTTACATCCACAATTTCTAAAGTATTTGTTTATCTCTCTGCATTCTGGGAGGATTTAAGAGATGTGGTCATTTAGTCACATTTTTACCTGTACGGCTCTATGCCAACTACTATATTACCTGTGGATCGATTTGAAACATTAAGTCTTTTGCTCAATGGAAGTCTTAATGCAGAATGATATTTTTCCCCTCCCCCTCCATTCAACGAATTAGTCACTACACTGGGTATTTTAAGGTCATGATGTTTCCAAACCTTCAATGTAAGGGAAGTGCCCCCGTGTGTTTTTTTATGTATTACTGTACTTTAAAGAGAGTTTGTCTCTCTCGTCTAGTTCCTGCTTTAAAAATAAGTCGTGATAGAAGGAGTCAAGATGTTTGTCATTCTGTTTTTTTATATATACAGTATATGTATGTGTGTGTGTGTATATATATATATATTATTTCTGTTTCAGTTATTAGCTCTTAACTGTGTTTGGTGGTCCAGTGAATAATGTTGGTTTTGAATGTGTTTTTAATTTGAGGAGTTGCTCTCAATCTGAAAGGTAAAAGCAGATGTTGAACATGTGTCAGCGTTGGCGTCCCAGTTGAAAAATCAATCAGTGGAAACAAAACTCGATAATGTGACGATGTAAAGGCTACTTATTTTAAAAAAGGAATTGAAAAATGGTCATTTGCAAATTTGTTACGGGATTATTTTTTAAAAATATAACATTTACAGTAAGTACTTGATTCATTGTCTAATTTACTGTGCAAGGAATGTAATTTTTTTTCCCTTAAAATATTGTAACCTTTCCGTTGAAGCGTCAACGTCGTCTAAATTTGGCCAATTAAAAGGGAGCATATGTTGAACTGTCATCTGTTACCTATGCGGATAATGAACTACAGCTTTTTATTGTATTTACTCTTGTGACATTTTTGTTGCTGCTGCTTTCCTAATTGTTTTAATTGTACCTTTTATAATTTTGTGTGTATTTTTTTGTATACCAAAAAGATTTAAACGTAAATTTTAAAAAATGGATTTCGTGCATTGATGTCCTCCTCCCCTCTAATTATGCTATTATCGCCAGGCATGCGTGTCGCAGTGCAGACATTTGCTCATAATGTGGGACATGCTCATAAGTGTGTTGCTGGGCTGTTTGCTTTGGAACGGTTTTCTTCAGGAGCGTTGGCTGGCCCCTTCCCGCTGGTCCTGCCCTCCCCCTGCATTCAAAGAGTGCAAAGTTGGATGCGAGTTGATTCTCCAAAAGCTCTCAGCTCGATGCAACGTATGATGTCTCCTCTAGCTCAGCGCCTTTTGCTGTTGCTCGTCTGCTTGACTTTGCCCGTGTTTGGCGTGGAAAAGGTGAGGAGTAGAGGATACCGAAAGGATCCTGACGCTGATCAGGTAAGACACATTGCCAATAACTCGGTCGACATCACGATAAAGCGATGTGGCATTTTCCATGGAGGGGGAACCTTGTGGACGAGCGTGCCTCGTCCCGGATGAGTGTCACTTTTTATTTATAGTTAATAAGCGCACGTTGATGTTTGAGATAACTGAATTGATCGTACATATCAAATCCACGGGCTACAGTGAAAAATGACCACAATGTGAGTCCGCGCTGAATTATCTTTATTTTGGCCCCTAGAATTATGTGCTACAGTTTTGGAAATGTGGCGGGGTCAGCTGGGTTTTCTATTATTATTTCAGCTATGGTTTGGTGACAGAAATAAGGCCAAATGGGAAGAACACGGCCTCCCACTTTTATCTATATTTTATACTTTATTTGTTTAAACATCTGTTTCAATGCCATAAAAATGGAACCCATATAAAGATATGCTTTATATTCTCATCCCTTTCCTTTTTCATGCACTTTTACCAATCATACTAAATCCTTGCATGAATAGGATTTATAAGTAGCCTAGTGGGTGGCCACTGGTGGGATACAATGCACACACATTCTCTGTCCGCTCTTGGGCATCTATCAAATGGAAGTGAAACTGTTTATTTGGCCAAGACTTTCCAGACCGCCCATTAGAAGTCTATCCACCACACTTTGAGAAGCCTCGAGGCACCATTTTTGCTCTCATAATCTTCCTAAAGACCTTTAGTACTTCTGAGTTGCACTTTTCTCACCACAGTGGAAGGAAATGATGAACAGCATGTTGTTCTACAACGTCATCTTGTGGCATTGGAAACTCAAATTACACTTGGCTATCTGGGGGGAGGTCGATATTTCTGTTCAAACAGCATGGTTATCATAAAAGACCCTCCACCCCCTTTTTTTTTTTGTATTCACCCTGGAGTGCTGCGGTCCTCCATTCAGTGTGTCCCAGCCAAAGCATGAAATTCATCTGAGTTCTCAAAACTTTGGGCCAAATACAGCCTTCAAGCTTGTACAGTAACGGGCTGTGCGTTTGGGATATTCAATATAATTCATGCGGGCAGCACCAAACTTTCAGCTGGAAGGTGGTATAAAAGTCAGCAGTGTGGCCAAGTGGACAGTGGATCCATTCATTCGATTGCTGTGAATGTCAAACTAAAATTCAACACTGAGATCTTTTCTTCATTTTCATGTACATCAAACCACCACTGAAATATCTTGTAGAGCTCATACTTGGTCAAATAGTGGGGCCAAATTTCAATATGTTCCAGAAAATACATCGTCAGCTGTTTTTGACCACACGCTTCCCAGTTTCCTTCAGAACTGATGTAACATCAATAGATCGATCCTGCAAAACCACTCATGGCTAAAACAGACCCTCGGCCATCTGTTTCCCCAGTTGATGTTGGCACACCACAAATCCCTTTAATGAAGACATTTTTCCAGATGCTCATCTTCTGAAGTAAAATTTTAGATGCTACCCAAGGGATTCAAACGGAGACGTGGAGTAAAGGCTCGTTGTTCTCATCTCATGGCATTTCTCAAAGTAATGTCTCTTTGTCATGCAAACACTGCTCGTTCAGCAAAATGCATTTACAGTTCGTCAGACATCCATTTATGGTCATGGGCTAGAACTGTTGCATGCCAACAGGTCAGTTTGTGTTTCCTGTCCTTATGGATGGGAATCATGCATACAATCTGAATAACTATAAATAAAGATTTCAGCTTCAGCTAAAAATGGAACAACTGTATATATATTGTCCATGCATTTTATGATTGACAATGTAATCTTCAGGACAAAGGGAACTTAGGCAGAGTCATGCAGGCCAAAGTCTTCATTTTGAATAGGTCTTTTTTTTAGCAACCCTGTGTATGTATTTGAGTCGGGTTGAGTAAGTTGTAACATTTCTTTAAAAATGGCAGCAAGACCATGAATACAACAGAGATGCGTGCCCAGACAAAGTAATATTGTAGCCAGCCTTTCAAATCCCATTGTCAACATGGCAATATGTCATTCATACGCGTCATGGTTGTTCCCGGTCCCATTGCATCTTATTTTCATTTGTGCTTACACACCAATGTCAACCAAATAGTCGTTTGTAATTTTCTATGACTTTCAAATATTCTAGCTGGCTAATTTCAGGTGTTCACTTTGCAGGGACTTTAGCTCTCAGGAAGCACCAAGTTACATCATGAACATAATGGACAGATGAAATTCGAAATATCCACTTTCGACCCCGATTTGCTTGTTCCGGTAGTATGGCAGCTGCATGCAGGGTCCAGCAGGAACCCCCGGCAGAGACGGAAACCCTGGCGCCAACGGCATCCCGGGAACGCCAGGCATCCCTGGACGTGATGGTCTCAAAGGGGACAAGGGCGAATGTATCAATGAGCTCTTCGAGGAGCCCTGGAGGCCCAACTACAAGCAGTGTGCCTGGAACTCCTTGAATTATGGGATTGACCTCGGAAAAATAGCTGTAAGTACAATTTGCATGCGAGCCAGAATGCAAATGGGAAATGCATTTAAGAAAAGAAGTAATAAAATATATCGTAACCACCACTACATAAACTGACATTATTTGCCACGTATTATGTAGCTGGAAAATGTTGCAGATGGGAAACAAGTATCAGTCTCAGCAGCTACTTGGTCAGACCAGAGCAGGAACACCCAATTTCTGTGAATGGTTTAAATTGTCACGTCTCCCTGTGAGTCATATTCAAGCTATTGATTTAGTCTGTGCTAGTTGCTCATAGATTGCACTCCACTCCACACCGAAATAAGCAAAGTCTTAAAGCATAGCTTTTTATATTTCATGCAACTGTGGTATGGAAGTGTGGTCGGCACTTCACTGCATCAATAAATAGATAATACAGTATTACATTAAAAATCCCACTTAGGTTTTTATTTTTCAAAATGAAAATAGCATTCTACTACATCGTGATGTAGATTTGACCTTTTTTTTTTCCAGCCCCGAGTAGATCATGACATCATACGTGCCATTCTCCTGCGCTGTGTCTTGTAGGACTGTACGTTTACCAAGTTGCGCTCAGACAGCGCCCTCAGAGTCCTCTTCAGTGGCTCCCTCAGGCTCAAGTGCAAGAACGCATGTTGCCAAAGGTGGTACTTCACATTCAATGGAGCAGAGTGCACGGCCCCACTGCCCATAGAGTCCATCATATACCTGGACCAAGGCAGTCCAGAGCTCAACTCAACCATCAATATCCACAGAACATCCTCAGGTATGATTAGTGTCCAAAAGTTAAATTGCCTCTTGCACGACCCACTTGGAGTAGGTTCCAGCTCACCTGTGACCCTAATGAGGAAAACAGCTGTCCTCTTGGGGTGTCTCTTTAACCCTTTCAGGGACAGCGGTTACTACAGTGGGCAGCCGTCAGGTTACAGGTTTTCATATATTTTCAATATTCCACCTTTTTCGACCCTTTATGACCATTGTCAGTGCTTTTCACTTTACTTTCGGTTATGTGGGAGGGAGCCCAAAAATGCACGTTGGTATGCGTACCAGATACATCACTTTTATCTGTAGCATCACAACACTCTGTCCACCTACATACAGTATATACTGACTGAAGGCAAATGGCAGACCCACTTCTCCGAACAGGTTGCCATTCAATCACAGGGCACATAGAGAGAGACATTTTACAAGCTCATTCACACCTTTACTGAGTGGAAATGAACTCACATTGCTTATGTGGAAGTCAGCCAAGTTAACACCATCAGTTACTTTTAAACAACGACTCTCGTAGTTTGGAGATGTCGTACGACACGCTAATACTGAGGTCTATAAAAAGTTACAGTCCTATAAATGACATTAGGGATGGGCGGCAAGGTAGTCGACTGATTAGCAAGTCCGGCTCATATTGCAGAGGTGCAGGGTTTGATTCCGGGCCCTGGCCTTCCTGTGTGGAGTTTGTATGTTCTCCTCGTGCCTGCGTGGGTTTTCTGCGGGTACTCCGGTTTCCTCCCACATTCCCAAAAACATTCACAGTAGGCTAATTGAACACTTTTGTCACATCATGTGATTGTGAATGCTTGTTCATGTATGTGTGCGATTGGCTGGCAACTAGTTCGGGGTGTCGCCTGCCTACTACCCGAAGAAATAGGGATAGGATAGTAGCTGGGATAGGCTCCAACATGCCCGCAATTCTTGTAAGGATAAAGCCCTTCAGATAATGGATGGATGGATGGATTGATATTTGGGATGTACTGATCCGAATCACATGATCAGAAATCGGGCTAGATGACATCACTTTCAGATGAGAGAAGATCAAGCATTTAAAAAATATCTTTTAATTTATTAAAAATTATGAAAAAATATTTTTAAAGTCCTCTTAAGCAACAAAGGCATCCAGATGTACACATACAGTATATTGGCAAAAGAAAAAAATATATATACATGTTTTACACTATAGCTATTTTTTTTTTATCCGCCACTGTGGATAATTCCTGAGCAGTCACATTGTTCACCTAACTTAGCCAGAATGAAAAGGGAAAAACACATTTCATGTGGAGGCATTAAGTTCTATGGTTCCTGGGAAGTCAACATTGGGAGAGGTCACATCACAATACACCAGTTTTGTGGTCATGCATTTTGGGTGTTCCCTACAATTTACATGTCCTGTCTTTGTCTCTGTTCTTTTTCTCTGTCAGTGGAAGGACTGTGTGAGGGTGTCAAAGCAGGGTTGGTGGACGTGGCTGTATGGGTGGGGACCTGCGCTGACTATCCCCGAGGTGATGCATCCACGGGGTGGAATTCGGTTTCCAGGATTATCATCGAAGAGCTTCCCAAATAAAAACAGTTACATAAGAGGAATGGGGTCAGCCCCGGTTCGTATGAGAGTATGTTATATCGTCTTCCAAAATGTGCAGGTACGGTTTGCTGACGCCTCACAATCACACTGATGGGAACTTCATCTTTTGTGGACAGAATTTACAATTGGACAGGCCATTCACTTTATCAGGAATAACAAACTGTATTGTACTGTAATTTTTCTGTTTGCTGGTGCTCTCGGCAGTAACTGCCAATATGTTAACGGACTCATTTGACTTTTTTTTTTTTTTATATTGCACTTTCAGTGTTAATAAAATAATCTTTTTAAGCTTTTTCTAAAAGTGAACATGCATGCTATCAATTATATTTCTGCATTTAGTTAAGCTGTATTTATTAATGCGCGCGCACACACACACGGATAAGTCAAAAACGATCTGCACTTTGTGCTGCAGTGCACGCTCGTGTTTAGTTCGATTCAATTTTCCCTGCAGGCGGGAACTTGCGTGTCGTGTGATTGCGATCAGGGAATGTTTTGATCAATTGTGCCATGTGTTTTATATACACATACATGGTCCAGACATGGGTTAAACTAGATGCAAATTTAAATGTAACCATATAAAATAGATATTCAATGACAAAGCAAATCAGGCTGAATCGAAACAAGATGTTGCTCCAAACAAAAAGCACAGGAAGAATTTTGAGGGTGCATATTTGTTTCTCCAAAGCAGAACTGAGGAAATATAAACTGCTTACGTTGTTCTTTTCTTCTATGAATCAACAAGACAATTCAGGCAAGAGTGCAGTTTTACGTTTATAGCAACAACAAAAAAGTGCCAGGCATAGAACAGTTACATAAATAAATAAAATAGAAATGTGTTTGAACACCATATCCTTTTTTTATTTTATTTTTACATGAAGTGAATTCTTAAAAATGGATAACTTAAAGTTTTGACATTTCTAGTTTTGTGAAGTCCTTTGCAGACATTTTCACATCTGTGTAAAGACAACCCCCCCCAAACATGACATCCTCAAGAGTGCAGCACAAATGTGCAGCTATGGCCAGAAATCAATCAACCGCACTGAGAGGTTCAGCAAGGACACTTGAAGCCTTCCTTTTCAGTGTAATATACACTGAGGTTCATTTTCCGGGTACTGATATTCGGACTGGCCATTCAGTCACTCTCGCTGTCTTTGGCACCTACGCAATTGTGTATCCTGTTTACTGTTGGACCTCGCTAACTTGGGCCAAGGAGGAAGCGGGAGACATTTTCATAAACTACAAATGTAATGCAGCAGGCTGGAGTGACACGAATCAGGTTCGGGATGATGCCTTTGTAGAACCCACGGGCGCCTTCATTCCTGCAGTGGGATAAGTGAGAGTTACACACGCCATCTTTCTCATCCACTCAGCGCTAGGTCAGACTTGTAGAAGGCATCACTGGTATACCGTTCTGACCAAGCCACGCTAGCATACCTCCAGGTCCGTCTGATGACATCCACAACACCGTCATATCTGTTGTGCTGGTCTTGCAGTCGAGCTCGCACCACTTGATATGGGTACGTCGTAGCCACAGCAAATAATTTGGACAGTGCCGCCATCGTGATGTATTCCAATACATTCTGTCGAATGGGACGGAGTGATCGAAGAAGCAATAAAAGTCTCAGCGAGTGAGTCATACGACATACTAAGTCCATTAACTGTGGTCTGCCTCGGAGTCAGCTCAAAGGTGTGGAGTGCTATTAAACTCAGTTGAGGCTGTCTGCGGCTCACGGGGTTACCGTAAATGACTCACCAGCTTTGCATCTGAGGGAATTTTCTTGTATTTACTGTAGTCTCTCTTGAGCTGCTCGTAGGCCATGAACTGCAGCGCACCATGGGATGTTCCAAAGAGTCCGGGAACGTAACCCTTTAAGATTATGCCTTGTAAGTAATTTGATTGACTTTCTCAAACATCATCTCACAGCAAAACACAACATGCAATACTTGCTGTCACAGGGGAATTTGACGTACCGTAATTATGAAAACGCAGAGAATATATAACAGTGAATACAGCGACTGACATGATGACCAACTGCACATCTAATATCTTTGGTTACTGACTCATCTAGCTAGACAGTGGAGTTAAATAGGTCATACATGTTTGAAGATAATGGATTGACTGCACGAAGCACAGATTATCATACACAGAATCGAATTAATTTTGAAGGTGAGCCTCCTTGGAAGTTACCGTATCGTTTTCATGGCGTGTGTAGACACGACAATTGCATGTTTTTTCACAATTTTGAAGCCTCATTTTATATCCTTGGCAACGTTGGAATGGAACTTGTTGCAATTTAAATGGTCAAAATTACGGCAAAGTTGGTGTATTTAACGGTGTAGACCTGTTTATAATCAATCATGATAAATCAATAATTGGTCTGTATAGACAAAAAAAAAGATGATTTCATTTGTTGTTTTTTTAAGTGGCTTTATTGTGTATTGACTAATGTGGTAGACCACATTTATGTTATTCATGGTTGTTATTACTTATTTTATTATTAGCGCTTAGTGAAGGGTGATTTCAAAATTTTGCATTGCACCAATTCAAAAGGAAATGATGCGGTGATGTAAATAAAATTGTTTTCCATTATGATTTAACTACAGGACAGCACAACAAAACAGCTATTGACTGGCCTGGTTCTCACAATATTCAGTGGAGTGAACCGTTTGATTGTTAAGAGATTACATATACTGTATCTGAACAAAAAAAAAAGGGCACCAAAAAGTGTACTATTGTTGCCCTCTAGTGGTGATTATGAAAATAGCAGTCAAATGTACTGTAGTACAGTAGTCGCATCCGTTCTGGGTTTGCTTGGAAATATGATCGTAGATGGTCCTGGCTACATTAACAATGCCTTGTGGCAGAGTTGAAGACTGACCTTGTAGAGACCAGACACCCCCTCCGTGCGGTAGATCTTGAACAAGGCATCCAGCATCCCCTTGTATTGTTTACTGGTTGAATCAGAACTGTACTGCAATACAAGCCTGGTCTTGGTCACCCAAATGGGGTTTGTTATGGTGAGTGTTAGAACGCCTGAAGCGAGAGGGACACAGATGACATCGTATGTGCAATTACAGCAATTCAACTTCACAGAAGAACGTTTTGAGATGTCAAACTTAATTTGGGCAGGGTGAGAGAAGTTACTGTATATGTGGAGCAAAACAAAGTCAATACAGATCAGCATTGCCAGTGATTACTGTTCAAGCAAAGAGGTACTGTGTGAACAAACAGGGTATAATTTAAACTAACCTGCTTCGGCTGCAGACACCAAATGTTCGGTAGCACTCAGTTCCGTATGGCGGCCTTCCTTTATGTAAGCTTTGATTGCATTATAGCTGTGGATTAAGCAGTGTGTCATGGTACCAAAAAAAAAAAAGGTCGTGTCAACAAACAAGTAAACAAACAGACTTACAAGAAAAAGTAGAGACCCCAAGAGGCACCAGCACCCCACACATTGGGTGTTACTCCTTGATAGAGTCCTCTCAGTCCTTCCTGGTGCCACACACTCTTCATGCAATGCAGTATACCATTATACTTGGGTCTCAATTCCAAACCATCACTCACTGCAGCAAAAATATATGAAAGTGTATTTAGTCTTTGCAAGTGACGAATGGGCCATCAATCACAACACTCCGAAACATTTGTTTTAATGTTTTATGCTGATAATCGCCAAATAATTTTGAACACAGGGGTTTAACAGTTTAATGTTGATTACATTAATGATAACACGGTGGCTTTACTTAAAGCTACTTGATTTCTATTGAACTAACGACTTTTGGAGCATTGATTAAATATTTGACATCCAACTTCAGGTCATTTACCTCATATGCTCTTTTTGTTCATTTCAGTGCACTAGTACAGTGATTCTCAACCTTTTTTCAGTGATGCACACCCTGTGATTTTTTTTTCTTCCCCCAAATACACTCTAATCAATGCAAAGCATTTTTTTGTTGTGTGAGAGAGAGAGAGAGAGAGAGAGAGAGAGAGAGAGAGAGAGAGAGAGAGAGAGAGAGAGAGAGAGAGACTTAAAACAGCATGCTGTGCCGTCATAGTCCGATATATTAAACTTTAGAACTTAATTTCCGTAGTGGTATCTTTTTCACTATTTGTAAATAAAAATACTGTATATAACAAAAAAAGGAAATGAATACTGGTAATTGGCTAGTATATAAATGTGTCCATATAAAAAGTGACATACTCTGGGATCATAGTAAACATCTGTTCTCAAAAATAAATCTTAATTTTAAATAACATTTTCAAGTGATTAACAGGTGAAGCTAGGTGGCATATGCCTGGGTCCAACCATTGGGTCAGACTCTGGGTTTTTAGGATAATGCAATTAAATAGTCCAATGAATATAAAGTTTATTTTATGAGGTTACATTTTTCTGAAATACTGTATTTTCATAGTTTAACAATTATTTTTTAAGGATTTTTTTCCCATGGATTCTAGGTTTTAAATAGATTTTAAAATGTCACGTACCTCCAGGGGATACTGCCATTTGAGAACCTTTGCACTAGTAGAACCACGACTAAACATTAGTAGAATGACTGTGTCTTACTAGTAACATGTTTTTCCACTACTAGTGCCATTTTTGGCCTGCCGGTATCACGGTAAGGTGATCAATGATATAAAATAAAAGTGCAATGGTTTTGATGTCCTTAATATTAAATAGGTGCACAAACAGCTTTTAATAAATACATTCAGTACTCATGATATTGTTTTAGACTTTTAAATTAGTATATTTTTTCACTGAAATAGAAAACTAGATAATAAAAAAATGCTGATCATTTTATTGTAATACAGTATTGACAGTATCCAATAGTCTAGAGCAGTGGTTGTTAACCTTGCTCAACCAGTTCATATGCACATTCACCGAACCCTTCATTAGTGAAAAATAAAAATAAGATTTTTTTTTTTACAAATTCAAGACATTAAAAAACGCATTTATTAAAAAGAGAAAAAAGTAAATACAATTAGTATAAGTATAACGTATTTTAATTTTCAATTGTGCACAAAATGAACCAGCCAGTGATGGCCAAGCAGGCGTGTCATAACTAATTGTCATGTTGAGTCGGGTGTCTCTTCACCTCCATGGCAGAGGCTCTGTCGAACCCCTGAAACTGATTCACCGAACCCCGAGGGTTCGATCGAACCTGGTTAAGAACCACTGGTTTATGTATGTTGATATAAGCACCTCACCTGCAAACCTGATTTTGACCAGGTCGAGAGGATGAAGCACCAGCGTTGACACAACTCCTCCGCTTAGTCCTGCCACCAAGTTTTCTACCTTCATACGTTTGAAAACCTGCAGGACATGTCCGTCGAATGACACAGCAGGGCCCGGTTTGCCATCACTAACGCCGACGGTGCCGTGATCTGGGCCAGCGCTCATGTTTACCTATTTTTTTGCCGTCGCTCGCAAAAGCTAACTGCGTTTACAGCACGTGATCACAAGTCTCCAATGAGTCTATGAGGTAAATCATAGTCTTAGCTCTATTGTCGTCACGGTGTTGCTGCGATGTAACTTCTTTGAATGTCTCATTGTGAATCCATGCTAAGTCGTGACCCACGTTTTTGACATGTGGCGTCAAATACGACTGAAAGGTACATTACCCAACCATACGTCAAGTAGCCGCCGCTAGTCGACCTTGGTAGGCGGTTCAAATGAGCTGACGTGATATTGTAGTACTTCCGATTTTTGAATTTCAACTTAAAACATATTTTTGAAAACACAACGTAAATAATGGGCACCAAGTTTATTTAAATTCCCTTCGTCGACCTTGACATTAATATTTTTGATGACATTTAGTAAAACCGTAGTCTTAGGGGTCTATAAACCTGTCATTTGAAAATCACATTGCTTAATTTTGACTTGAAATTAGGAAGCTGATGCAGGTTTTTAATTACCACTGTGTGGTCAATGTCTCCCATACCTTTCTCCCAATTGCTGAATTTCAGCGGTGGGTTATGTACAAGCATACTAAACGCTGTTTAGGAAACAGATGCTACGAAGGAACACGAGATAACGTGTTCACTTTTCGGATATGTCGACTGCAACTCTAGTACACGCCTTCTCTGACGTAACCACAGGACAGGGATTGTCATCCCATAATGCATCGCAGTTTCCGTAAACGGATGTTTCCAAACCGACACATGGGCTACAGTTTTAATGATTGTTTTAATGATTCATTCCCTAACCAAACGCAAGTGTATTTTAACATTATTTTTTCCACATTAAGATGAAAGTAAAAGTACTTTCGAGGAACCCGGACGACTACGTCCGGGAGACCAAACTGGATATTCAGCGTGGTAAGTAAAGTAAACCTGGCTAGGCTAGCTGCTAACACTAGCCATTTTGGTAAGCATAATGATGTTCTTAAGTCCGATTTTTATAAGAAGTCATTGTTTTTTGCACCGCTTGTTTAATAAAATACATAAACAACATAGTAAGTTTTACCGCATGTGAATTGCATGCTATGCATTTGGTGTTTAACCTGAAGTGTAATTATATTGTATTCTATACAGTGTAATTATATTTTATATGTTGCTGCCAGTTCCCAGAAACTATGACCCTACACTTCATCCATTCGAGGTGTGCAGAGAATACACTCGGGCCCTTAATGCCACTAAACTGGATAGGGTGTTTGCAAAGCCTTTCCTGACCGCATTGGATGGACACAGAGATGGTGTGAACTGCATGGCCAAACACACCACGAGCCTATCCACATTGCTGTCTGGCTCTTGTGATGGGGAGGTAAATACTCATCATATAAATATTTTTAAAATTATTGTGTGCATTGAAATGTGTGTGTTGTTTGCACAGCTGTGTGGCAACACTCAAAAGTCTGTTTAATTTCATCCCTAGGTTAAAGTGTGGAATCTCTCCAAACGTGAATGCCTCCGCACGATCCAAGCCCATGAAGGATTTGTCCGTGGAATGGTTGTTCGCTTCTGTGGAACTTCGTTCTTCACGGTGACTGGTACTTTTATCATGCAAGAAATTCACTCTTTACTTCTTCCCCGTCAGTCTTTGTATTTCAGTGCTAACAGAAATGTTCTATTTACCAGGTTGGGGATGACAAAACAATCAAACAGTGGAAAATGGAGGCCCCAGGTTATGGTGAGGCTGTGGAGCCACTTAATACAATTCTGGGCAAGGTATGTAGAGCAGGAACCTCTTGGTTATTTTTAATAATGGACCATTGTACTCTTAACGGTGTATGGGTATACAAATGGGCAAAGTTCAGTAAAATTGTCATAGTGAAAAGAGTACGTGTCCATTCCAGACAGTCTACACAGGGCTTGCCCATCATCAGAAAGAAGGTGTGTTTGCAACATGTGGCCAGCAGGTGGACGTCTGGGATGAGCAAAGGAGCAGCCCCATCCGTTCTTTCACCTGGGGTGTGGACAGCTTCAGCTCTGTCCATTTTAACCCAGTGGAGGTGAGCCAATGCATCAACTAGCACATCAGGTTTAGCCTAATTCTGTCACAGAGGGGGAAATGGTTTCCAATATTGGATGCAAACATGCTAGTCAGGGACTTTGGATCGTTAAGAAAACAGCATTTAGTATTCATACCCTTTTGACTTTTCCACATTTTGTCATGTTACAACTACAGACAAATGTCTTTCGTTGGGATATTGTGATAAACCAACGGGGCGCATAGAACATATAGCCATAAAGAAAATTTTTCGGGTGACTTTCTCTTTAAGAAGAAAAAAAAAATAACGGACCCAATGTGGAAAGTAATTGCTCAGTAAAATCTAATAACTGGTTGTGCCACCATTGACAGCAATAACTGAAATCAGCTGTTTGTGATAAATGTTGAACAGTGTTTTGCATTGCCACGAGTATATATTATAGACTTGTGAAAAAAATGTGACATAAGTGGTTCTGGACCTACATCAGAGGTATGCTTTTTTTTTCAATTAGACCGTGACTTTTTGAAAACCATTATAAGATAGAGGTACATGGGTTCGCAAACTTAGAAAGGCATTCAAAAAGTGGTGTTTTGGCATGAAACCATTTCAAAAAATGATTGCAGATATGTATCGGGGTTGCCTGGCCTTCCTGGCTATCAACTTCCTTGCTGATATTCGGTTGGGACTTTTGATTTGACTTCTCTGCCACAGCTATCTTCAGGGCGAGGCTATATGTTTGTTCTCTAAGTCCAAATGATTTTGATTTGTGTCATGTGTAGGTGTGATGGTTGGATTGCACACTAAACAGTGTCGGAATGGTATATGCTTATACAAGATCGTCTCAATACTCTTTTGCTGACCATATTTTATTGTTTTTTTTTTTTTCAGACCGAACTCCTTGCGAGCTGTGCCTCTGACAGAAGTATCATACTGTATGACATGAGAGAGGCTGCTCCGCTAAAAAAAGTATGGTGATGCCACACTCTAGCTACAGATTTCAACCCATTTTACTCTTTGCAAGAATTATATTATCTTTGTTTCTGTCTTTAGGTTATCATGACAATGAGGAGCAACACCTTGTGCTGGAATCCAATGGAGGCCTATTATTTCACATCTTGTAATGAAGACTATAAGTGAGTGAACCGATGAGACCTTCAGATAATTCCAATTGTACAAACCCAATTCTCATGAAGTTTGGACGCTGTGTTTAACATAAATAGAAACAGAATATGGGGATTTAGATTTAAGACAGTACAAAAACAAGATGCTTCATGTTCAAACTGATAAACGTTATTGTTTTTAGAAAATAATCATTAACTTAGAGTTTCAATAGGAGACAGGTCTGGACTGCAGGCAGGCCAGTCTAGTACCTGCACTCTTTTACTACAAAGGCACGCTGTTGTCAAACGTGCAGAATGGGGTTTGGCATTGTCTTGCTGAAATAAGCACGGGGCCCCCATGAAAAAAAACGTTGCTTGGATGGCAGCATGTTTCTTCAAAACCTGTATGTGCCTTGCAGCATTAATGGTGCCTTCACAGATGTGCAAGTTACCCAGGCTATTGGCACTAATACAGCCCCCATAGATGCTAGATTTTGAACTTTGTGCCCATAATACTCAGTAGGGTTCTTTTCCTTTTTAGCACCTAGGCCATAGTGTCCACAATTTCCCAATGACAGACCCGGAACACTTTTCCAATTTGCATCAGTCCATCTGTGATTAGCTTGAACTCAGAGAAGCTGTCAGCGTTTCCGGGTGTTTTTGATAAATGTCTTTTGCTTTGCATAGGAGATTCTTAAGTTGCATTTATGGATGCAGCGCTGAACCAATTTACTGACATTGGTTTTCTGAAGTGTGCCTGAGCCCATGTGGTGATATCCTTTACACCACAGGTGTCAAAGTCAAGGCCCGGGGGCCAGATCTGGCCCGCCACAACATTTTATGTGGCCCGCGAAAGCAAATCAAACATGGCAACTTCCATGATGCTTGTTCAAATATGTACCAAAATGTCAAATTCTCAAATGTAATCAATAAGAGAGACATTGTAAGTATTTTCTTGTTACTAAAAACTTCATTACAGTAACTTAAACAACAGTTGAATAAACTGTTATTCTTGACTTCTTTATTTGATTTCAGTCATAATGGCCCTCCAAGGGAAATGGTAACTAAAATATGGACCGCGACGAAAATGGGTTTGACACCCCATGCTTTACACGCTGATGCCAGTTTTTGATGCAGTGCCACCTGAGGGATCGAAGGTCACGTGCATTCAAAGTTGCTTTTTGGACTTGCTTCTTGATTTCACCAGATTCTCTGAACCTTTTGATGCTATTATGGACCACAGATGATGGAATTTCTAAATTCCTTGCAATTGTATGTTGTGGAACATTGGCCTTAAACTGTTGGGACTATTTTTTTCTCGCAGTTGTGCACAAAAAGGTGAACCTCGCCCCATCTCTGCCTGCGAATGCCTGAGCAATTCAGGGAAACTTCTTTTTTACCAAATCATGGCACCCGCCTATTTCCAGTGAACCTGTGGGATGTTCCAAACCAGGTGTTTGAAGAGCATTCCTCAACTTGAGAACATGTTGCAGCCAAAAATTCCAAGTTAATGATTATTTGTTAAAAACAATAAAGATGATCAGTTTGAACATTAAATATAATCTTTTTGTAGTGTTCAATTTAATATAGGTTGAACATGATTTGCAAATCACTATTTTGTTTTTACTTAGGCTAAACACAATGTCCCAATTTCATTGGAATTGAGTTTATATTATAAAAGGACACTTTTTTTGACACGCTGTTGTTTTTGACAGCAATTTTTTGACAAGCTTCTTAACGTCTCTGTGTCTTTCTCTGCAGTCTTTACACGTATGATATGAGATACCTAAACAAGCCGGTCATCGTACACATGGATCACGTGTCTGCGGTGCTGGATGTTGACTATTCCCCTACTGGCAAAGAGTTTGTGTCTGCCAGTTTTGACAAGACTATCCGCATCTTCCCCAAGGATGCTGTCCGTAGTAGGTCAGTAGCAGACTGTGTTTGTTTCGTGTAATGGCACCTCAGATTATGAAATGATCAGAAAATGGATGGGTGGATGTCAAGATGTGCACCTGAGATCAAATTGTTGACAAGTGGATGTCAAAATAACGTAATTTGATGAAAATTGTATGCATGTTTGACTGTTTCATTTGCTCATTGACTTTGCATCTCAACTATTTAGCACCTTTTCTTCAACATGTCTTTCTCCAACCAGGGAGGTCTACCACACCAAACGCATGCAGCATGTCATCTGCGTAAAGTGGTCGGCCGATAACCGTTACATTTTGAGTGGATCGGATGAAATGAATATCCGTCTGTGGAAAGCTTCCGCATCTGAGAAATTGGGAGTTGTAAGTAGCATGTTTTATTCTTTTCCACAGTAACAATGCGAACACCACCAGTAATACTTTTTTGGGGACTTAAAGTTGGCATCCACTCCAGAAAGCACACTACACACCTTAGCACTCAGCACTTCAATCTTCCTCAAATGTCAGAGATGTGCCAAGACCCTCCGATTTATTACCTGACTCATTAGATGGTTGCTTTTGACAACACACCCACCTTGGCTTTGTCAGGAGATGCCAAACGTTCAGATTTAGGGCAGGCTTTCTCTCATTAAGCGAAATCTACCAGCAGGAGTACAGACACTCCCCGAGTTACGAACATCCGAGTTACAAACAAACGGTACATACGAACATTTTCACGGGTCTGTCGAAAAATAAAAAAGTTTGTATTGCGCGCCTTTTTCCGAGTGCCGAACGGGGCGGAGGAGGACGGCGGAGGCGACGGCGGCGGCGTTCGAAGGCGGCCGCGGGGAGAGGCGTGGGGGGCGGGCGTGTGACGGTGGAACGGGCGGGGAGGCTCCGGCACGCCGGTCGACGACCGGTCGTCTACTCTCCCCCGCAGAAGCCGCTGCTAGTTTAGCGGGCAGCTAACCCTCGAGCCCTGAAGAATGTGACGAAAAGCTCTCTCCCCATTATATGGATGTCAATATAAGCCTTAAACATACATTCCAGACAAAATATAGCACAGAAGCAACTTACGAACGAATTCACCTTATGAACAATCGTCCGGAACGTAACTCGTTCGTAACCTGGGGAGCGTCTGTATATTCAAAAAGGAATGCAATCACCTGTGTAGTTTTTTTGACAAAACACTCATATTTTTCCAATACATTGACCCAGTCAGACAGTGCAGTCTGTTGTCAAAGAAGCGGGTGCCGTAGTTTTGTTGCGCTCATTTGTTGAATGAAGCTCCTTTATCAGCCGTTGACGTGTTGTAATGTTTCGAATACAGTTACGGCTTCATAATAATGATCAATGGTGTGCTGCTGTCATTTCCAGCAGCCATCCCTCATTTCAAATCGGTCACTTCTGCTTATTCTCCTAATGCTGCTTCCGTTTGGAAAATTGGCTTACTTGGTAGTTGCTATACTGTCGCTGCGTAAGAGAAGATTTATTCACGCCTATTGCACTTAAGAGATCAAACAGGGTCTGCTCCTATCAGCAGTTTAAATCGGCCAATCACTTAGAGCCGACCGCTCGCAACATAATGAAGCATTAACAATTAAGCTGGACCGAGAGTGTCTTTCATTATCAAGAAATACTGAAATGCTGAATCAAGGCATCACAGACAACTTCTGTTTTAGTTGCTGGATTTCACTTTTTTGTGAACATTCCATTTTATGCTGTTTAAGTATTCCCTACAACAAATACGTTATTTTTTTAATGGGTAGAGTGAATTTCCTTCGGATCAAGTATGTGACTGTAAATAATAAAGTCACTAATAATCTTTGAAGTGTTAGGACTGACAATACGGAAAGTGGGTTGTTGATGCTACATTAATGTGATAATCCAAATGATTGCAGTCCATTCCAGTATCGAAATCCATTTCTGGTTTCTTTGTAATTCCAAAAAAAAAAAGATTAATAGTCACCTATGTAGCATACAGCGTGTGATACACTCACGTCTCAACTTTGGCAGTGATGAAGTAACACAACAGTGATTCCTTTCATTTTCTAATCTTGTTAAATATTTGATGGCTTACATCCTTCCTGATTTGGCCTCTCACTGTCTGAAATGCATTCATTCGGCAAATCCAGCGTGAACATAAATGCCTTTCAAATTGTATTCTTTGAATAATGTTGCAACCAATCATTGCAAACCTTTCTTTATTTCTCATCGGATGCATGCTTTTTTACATGTCTGTTTGGGCTACAGGTCAGTACCTTGTGAGCTTATTGGTCAAAGTGACCAAATTGTTACTCACCGCCTGTGCCTGCCTTTCAGTTGTCGTGTTCGGATATTTGCCGTATTCTTGTCATAGTTCACCTCCTTGGTTGTGATTTTCCTCCCTTGATCCAAACCCCGTATTTCTCTGCTGTGCCTCAAGTTCTGCTCAAGTCTCCCACAATGTCTTGTAGCTCTCACCCCGAGAGAAGAACGCCGCAGACTACCGCGCTAAATTGAGAGAGAAGTTTAAGCACTTCCCGCAGATCAGACGCATTGCTCAGCATCGACATCTCCCGAAGGCCATCTACTACCAGGCTAAGGAGCTGAAGGCAATGAAAGACGCTCGCCGCAGAAAGTGAGTTCTTATTTACATTCCTGTTTCATACTGATGACTGCTGGACAGCCATGACATACGCGTGCATGGGTTATGGTGTCTTGGACTGCTGCCAGGTTATGCCTTTTGTTTTCCCACGCAACCTTGTGGAAAATCCCTCTAATGGGGATCCTCTACTATGATATGTTCTCATCAAGCCTTACACACCCGTTCTCTGTTTGGATGGGGGGATTGATCACTAAGCCATAGCGCTCTATACTTTTTTTTTCCCCTCCACCATAAGTTTCCTCAGAGATCACATCCGTGTGAAGCATAATTTACTTTTTATAGTTACGGTGGTGTTTTCAGAGTACATTAGAGTAGCTGTTAGTAAATTGTTTGATGAATCAGTCTTCTCCTCCGGCCTCTTGTTTGATCACCTCTGAATTTTCCAACCCCTACGTTATCACCAGCAGGCTGTTCTCACCATCTTTCGTCCTTCTCTTTCAGGGAGAAGAATGTCCGCTCGCACAGCAAACCAGGAAGTGTGCCTGTGTTGTCCGAAAAGGAGAAGCACGTTGTGACTGTGGTCCAATAAATTAAAAAAACTAATGGACAACATCTGGAGATGCATCACAGATACACAGTGTGTGATTAGACTGTTCTCTTTTTGGAATCGTGCAAGCACCCTTTCACCTGATGTTTTTACAAGTCAAGACATCCACTTTCTGCCTTTCAAATTCTATTTGATATTCGTCCCTTCAATCGAGAAGTGATTCCCAACCAGAGTGCCAGAGAGATCATCTGCAGTGCCGTGGGAAATTGTCCGCTTCATTTGTCGGAAAATTATTGTTTATTAATGACATCTGTCTATGCCAACCACATGAAGTGATGGGCGGAAAAATTCATTACTTTGTAAGGAACAATAAACTGTGCATCTACCTGTTGCCATTCATACAACAGAATAACTCATGGCTGTCTCTGAATATATCATCTTTGTGTTAGATTCAAGACCCCAGATTTCAAACTGAATAGGTGCATTTCTGAGTAAACTGAGAGGAGGTCGTTATTGCTATGCGGTTCATACTTTTTGTGACACTTTTGTTTGGTGGTGTGTTGTGAGATTTCTAGCATCAAACTTGTTGCCTCAACCCCAAAAATGTCAGGAATCACTGCTTTGAAAGCAATCACGATTTACATTAATGTGACTCTAACCAATGGGTGTGAGTAGACAATCACCCTGAGACCCACATTCATCCATTTCCCACAGTGATTATACTCATTTGGGGCAGAGATGAGTGGAATCCATATTTACCCAAATTAAGCAAAAATGAACAAAATACTAGAGGTACTTTGTTTTCCTCAATGAGGTAAATGTTTTCGCGGTTATACGATAAAGACAAGCTCGGCATCAGTATTTTGTCGAATGTTGTCTGAAAATGTTTAGAAATCCTGACATCAAATATAGACATGTTTTGTGTTGTGTAGTATTGCAATAAATAAATTAAAATCAATTCCAAATTTGTGCTTTTTCATAACTCACTGGCATGCCTTTGCAAGCTTTCTTCCCAACTTTGATTTGAATGTTGTCATGAGCCAACATGTCAGTGTTTGATTGAAACCGCTTAAGCTACCTGTTGTTTTACTTGGTAGTAATTTGCTTACGGGCCTTGTGAGGCTTATCCTTTATCCTCTTAATGCTTTCGTTTAAATCCATCACACACACCTACCTGAGCATGGCAGCATGAGTAATGGTTCGTGAAAATTTGCAGTTTAAAAACACTTTTTCTCTAAAACTGATAATTGCTTGTCTGTGTGTGAGTGTGTTGCTGATGAGGTAGTGAACAGAAAATGTGATGTGCATCAATGTGTAAAACTCTCTCTCTCTCTCTCTCTCTCTCTCTATATATATATATATATATATATATATATATATATATATATATATATATATATATATATATATATATATATATATATATATATATATATATATATATATATATATATAGTGTAACAATCTGAAGAAAAAACATATATATATATATATATATATATATATATCTGAAGAAAAATATATATATATATATATATATATATATATATATATATATATATATATATATATATATATATATATATATGTTTTTTTTTCTTCAGATTGTTACACAATACTGTGCGAAGGCACTAGACTAGACGTATCTGGCACATTGTCTTGAGCTATTATTTCGACACGTCGCATCGCCATGCTGCTAAAATAAGGCATTGACATGTTCCAGCTGCACAGTGGCTCCACTTCGTGTTTCCCGTGCTGCTTTACGTCTGCTGTCAAGGAACATCCAAGCGTCCTCCGTTGATTCTGCAACGCGTTTCCGTCGCTCCGCCTCTTATGCCCTCTCCCCCGCCCCCCCATCTCTTTTTTACCCCTTCATCCTTCTCTCATTGCATCCATTTTTGTGCATTTAAGAAATCTCAAAGTGTTACCAATCTGGATGAAAACAGGCCAAACAGTGACAGAGGGGGCACAAGGACTCCGAAACAAACGCGGACGGACCTAACGTGTTTTATTCTGACATGCGAGTGAATCCTTTCTGAGGGATGGCAGCGATGGGTTAGACAGGATTTAACATGACTGCAAAATAAAAGGCAAGACATGCGTTTATTTTCACCTTTTTTTCTATTTTTGACCCACCCCGTGAACGGGCGAATATTTGCAACACTACGTGGAGATTTCAGCCTGCAGCGTTCGCTTCTATTCAGGACATCCATTTCTAATCCCGAGTGCTTTCTCGAGAGCACTAATGTTTGTGTTGATTTCAACCTGCAATAGCCAAAATAGTACCAATCCTCTGCAGCCTCGGCCTACATCCCATAACGCACTCGAAAATCTATCATGAGCTTTTTTTTTCATAGTAAATATTTTATATATTTGGACATTGAATTGTGCAGCACATTATCGTGTGCATGAACCGACGTGTCATCTGTTAGCCTCGACGGGCTGCAACTGCACATTCCGAATTTTTCAGGACATGAAATATTTTTTGCCATAAAAATGCTTTTATCTAATGCAAATTCTTTTCTGGTATTTGTAGCCACTGTGAGTAAAAGATGTCCGCTCCACAAGGGCCCGTGGGTGGTCATGGCCCTGCTGCCACAGCGGCCGGCGCCATGCCGGAGATGCCGGACCTCAGCCACCTCACGGAGGAGGAGAGGAAGATCATCCTCGGTGTCATGGACCGACAAAAGAAGGAGGAGGCCAAGGAACAGTCCATGTTAAAGTAAGGAATTGCTCACTACTGTCACCTCATTCACACTGGTGCTATGGCTGCTAGCTCGGTTGTTGGTAAGCTTCATGATGTGCCGTGGCTCATGTCGCCTCTTGACATTAAGCCGCGGTTGAAATAGGCGACGTGGGCTCGATGTTTTTCGCTACAGCCAGTAGCTCTTCCCTCTTTATGAAAAGAAAAACTGAAGATGTTTGAATAGCATGTCATTTTCTCCCGGCTACTTTGTTGTACCGCACTGTGGTGGGTTGCGTGAGCGGCGGCTACGGGCGCCATTTTCATGTCCAGACACGCTAAATTATTTCACCTTTATCCACGAAACGTCATCGGCATTACACAATATGTCACTGGAAAGATCATTTAAGGTGTCCTCTGTGGCGGCCACGTACGCGTGATTGTGTGCACGCCTGTATGGGAGCACACGCAGTCACGTGCGCGCGCCCACACTTCTCCGGTGCACAGATGTCTCTTTGAGCCTTTCAGCACCAGGCGCTGTCCATTGAAGGCTAGCATTTTTTTTTCTTAAGGCGGACCAGGAGGATTTCCGTCACTGATTCCGTTAACCATTACCGTGTGAGCCTTAACTCTGCTTATTCGTGGGATATTACACCAGGCTGTCTTGTCCAGGTTATAAACCTCAAGCAGCTTATGCATTGTTAAAAAAATAAATAATAAAAATACATATTTACGCTTGGGAATGCGTTCAAATGTTACAGTCGGTTGCCCCCCTCTTCCCACCGGCCTTGTTTTTCTTCTTTAATGGAGATAATATAGTTGCTTCCTTAGTTCAAAATGAGTCCTAGTTTCCATTGTATAGTCTAAGGTATCAATACAGTCAAATGTTTCAAACGTCTGCTTTTTAGATGTGTTTAGTGCTCAAACGGAATGTTAAATTAGCATTGTCATGGGATTTTTTTTTTGCACTGCATCATCCTGAGATATGTCTCCCTATAGTATAAGGTGATCATAATATGAGAAACAGCATTGAGTATGATGCAGTGCAGCTGTGCTCTGACAGGTTTCTTGCTATCTGTACAAAGGTGGCTCTTTTACCAGTTTCAGACTGTGCAGGTGTACCAAATGACATGTTAAGTGAGAGTCAGTAAAACATAGTGCATAGTGGCTCGCCTGTGCTCTATTCCCATTTGCCTCAAAGCTTGCCCAGGGACTTCAGTGTGAGTTCGATCACTACACGCTTTTATGATGCATTAGAGCTGTTGTTTTCCATCACCGGGTAAATATTTGCACTAAGGCAACATTCCTAATGGAATGAAAGTTAGGCAATCCCTACCTAGCGCTACCCAATGAGAAACATGACTCATGTGTTCCAAGATCTAGCTACCTCAGCTGCAGTGCTGTGTGCAGTTTGATTCACAGAAGCCTTTTTGGCCCACCCCCTTTTTTTTGGGGGGGGCCACATATCCCTACATTCCAGCAAACCCCCAATTGCGAGTGTTTTTCCAGATGTATTTTTCTCCAAAGTAAAGGGGATCGGTTTTAGTTTGATAAAGCTTGAATGAACATCTCAGCATAATATAAGATAACATTAGAATTCTGTGTCTGGTGTAGTGAACCCCTGCATACTGCTCATTAAGAGTCCTGCTGTTTGTTTTGTGGCAGGATGCCCTTTTCATCGTCAAATAACGATGTTTTCATTCAATGTCATTCAGCCAGCCCGTGTTGTCTGTTGTATTGTTTAAGTGGACAAGCAGAATCGTCATGAGTCATCAAATAAGTCAATAGCCACTTTCCTTACCCATGAATCAGACAAGTATGCATGAACGCAGATACTCAGGCAACATTCATATGCTCATGAGTTGCAATGGATTAGCTTGTCTTTGAGTAATCCGTCGCAACGGCAGCGGTTTCAGAATCAATCACCGACACCGCTCGTGTAGCTGGTCCATCTGCGCAGTCACGGTCGGGTCCCACAGCAGCTTGGATGACATTTCAAGACCGTGGCAGTTTGAACATCAGAGAGGATCCTGGGAGGATGAAGTGATGGAGGATAGAGAGAGAAGCCTTCAGCTGCAGGGCTGACCTGCATGAATCAGCTTGGTTCTTCTTACTTAGCAGAACTGCATATGACCGTATGACCATGCACATACCTTTTGCACAACGCCATACTCATACAAATATGAGTAGGTTATGAAGCGCGGTTCCAGTAGTATTTGCACCATTAAATCTTCTGAAGCTATCAGATAGCTTGGCATTCCATGCATCAATGCCTCGCTGAGCCGAACGGTAATGATGGTTATGGGACCCCCATCCCCCACCCATCCAGACATGGGATATAATTGAAGCAAGCATCAGCTGCCTGTAATGGGGTGACCCACAGAATGCCCCGGCACCACTTTTTCTTTCCTCCTCGATCCTGGGGCTACTTCCTGTTTCTGCATAATGGCTAAGAAGCAAAGGAGTGTCAGTTGGTCTGGTTTCCCTCTTTCGCCCATGTGATATCGGTCTCTCTATTTCTCTGTCTCTCTACAGTGTTACTTGTGCTGTGATTCAACCAGTGATAAAAAAAAAGATCACTAATCCAGCACATGTTAAACAGGAATGTATTGTCATGGTATCATATTGATATAACCCGACCCCTTTGACACTTTTCATGAGTGCTCCAGTGCATCTGCTTCCTGCTGGTCAAGGATCATAAGGATTCAAATCCTTTGCTCAGGACCTCCTTTGAGGTGTTAAATATTACGTCTGTCTGATAGAAGGGATTCCCTCCGAGTGTAGCTCTTGTAGGGCACTGTAGTGTCGCATGATCTGTGACCGAGTTGCATGAGACACACGTGATGAGAAGAGTTGTTTTCTATAACGTTTGGAAGAGTCATAGAATTACTGTGTGGAGGTATAAAACACAAATTGTGTAACATTAAAACTTAATATCGACATGAAAGTTTAATGTTTGCCGTCTACCAACAAAGCAAAACTAGCAGCAAGTTTATGAGTGCGTGCGTGTGTGTGTGCGTGTGTGTGTGTGTGTGTGTGTGTGTGTGTGTACAACTGTGTACAACAGCCATGGCTTAACTTTGTGACAATAAATTACAAGTTACATAGTGCAACACTTCCAATAAGATTATATTGTGTAAAGGAGTGTACACAACATGACTAATCATGTAGATTTTGTAAAAGTAACAGAGTGCCCTGTCTTTAAACTATACATGCTCCCTCCGTTTCCGACGTACAAGCACCACTCTGCACATGTCCGCTTCCAAAAGTGAGGCAGACAACAGGCCCTATTTTTGTGCACAACTCAAGTCTAGCGTAGCGCTCAGTCTTAACTGTGTGTATGGATGGAGTTTTTTTCTTTTGCTTATTTCGGGGACTGGCACAGCTAGAAAGGGTTGTTTACAGCGTTCTGTGCCGTTGCGGTAGGGAACACAGCCAAGTTGTTTGCCATCCAATGGAAACGGCTCACCCTTAAATTAACCGCACGAGAGGTGCGCGGTCCACATGGTGGAAGGACTCGTTGTTGGGGGTGGAGGGGGGAGGGGGGTCCATCCATGAGATTGGCGCACACAAGTGCCTTAAAAAGGAATTGTAAGAACATCTCCACTTGCGCGTGATATCACATTGACGGCTGTGGAGTGGGTATTTGGAAACTGCCTTCTAATCCCGATTGTGCTTCCGTTCAACGTTTGCTCAAAAGCAAATAACCAGCGAACAACTTTTTTTTAATTCCAAGTGAGTATGTACATTTTTTTCTTTGATATCTGCACACCAAGTTAGCCGATCAGCAGGGAGCTCAGTAACATGTTTTAAATAGTTGCAGCATCAGACATATGTAAATGTATTTTCATGAGGTTTTCTCATGACAAAGTGTAACCCCTACCATTTGAAAAAAAAAAAAATCATAACATTTAAATTCACCTGTTTGATATTAAAACTGGTTCAATAGAGTAACCCTGTGAGAAATTTGTTGTAAAATATATACGAAGTATGTTTATGGAATTGAAATTGATTGAGAAGTTCAGAGGGCGGCACGGTGGACAAGTGGTTAGCGCGTAGACCTCACGGTGCAGAGGTAGTGAGTTCGATGACGGGCTCTGGCCTCCCTGTGTGGAGTTTTCTCCAGGTACTCCGGTTTCCTCCCGCATTCCAAAAATATGCACAGTAGGTTAACTGAACCCTCTAAATTGTCCCATGACCCTTGTGAGGATAAGCCGATTCGAAAATGGATGGATGTATGGATGAGAAGTTCAGACAACACACTAAACTAAAGCAAAGCACTTATAATATACAGTCGATGTTTATCCACCCATCTATCCACCCATCCATCCATCCATCCATCCATCCATCCACCCATCCATCCATCCATCCATCCATCCATCCATCCATCCATCCATCCATCCATCCATCCATCCATCCATCCATCCACCCATCCATCCATCCATCCATCCATCCATCCATCCATCCATCCATCCATCCATCCATCCATCCATCCATCCATCCATCCATCCAGGAGCATTCTGTACAGTACTAAGCTGACCTCTGCGTCACTTGTTACTGAATGATGTGTGATTGGTTGAAAGCAAGGAAGTGACAAATGAGGAAGAACGTCTTCTCTTCCCCTGCCTTGCCACCCAGTGTATGTAGAAAGTTAGTCTTCTGAAAGTTAGTGCTTGATTTGGGATTTGGGCAATCATGAGATTGCATTTCTAGCTATAACGCACTTTTCTTGTGCTCCGTTTCTCTTGCTGTCTGTGTTGGTTGGAGGTCAGTGGGTTTCTCAGTTAATGCTATTAATGACTGTGTTAGTGCTGCTGATGTTGCAATTCAAACGTTGCAAACTGTTGAAATAATTTTCTGAGGTCGAACTGAAATGCTTTGGTTTTGGAAAAGCCATGCACAATGTGTGACTGATTACGAATATATGTCCAGGGCTTCGAGAATTCAAGCTCTCCTTGATTGCAAAAGATTTGCAACAATGTATTGAAAAGTGACAATCAGATTTAGGCTTGTTTATTTGTCCCATTATTTTTGGTCCCTTAAAAAGGTGGAGGCACATATAAAATGCCTTGTAAATTTGAATTTGAATTTGGATTTAGGATTTTGTTTGACTCTAAAACCGAGTTTAACCAGATGTATCATACTGATTATGGTTTGTTCAGATTTAGAAACTGAAGTTCTCTGTGTGGGCGCAAAGGGTGCGCAGAAAAGAAAAGGACAGAAGAGGGAAAAGCAAGTGGAAAGTTTGGCAGTGTAGCAGCGAGTAGAGGAAATGAGAAGAGAAAACAAGAGGAGAGACATTGACGTCCGAGATGCTATCAGGTCTCGTTGCTGATATGACAGCCTCAGTCCCCACTGACAAGCATCAGCCATCTCCCATAGCATGCTTGGCACATCAGACTTCATTGTCTTGCAGGCTTTGTTCTAAATAACATCTGCACTCGTCAGCATAGAATTTATTCTCATCTAGGCTCTTATCCCTCGAACAAAGTTTGAAGGGATTTTCCTGCCCCCCCAGGTGCTGCAGTTCGAAATGCCCTTGGCGAAACATGACTGTCAAAAAATTTTTTGCACTGACAATTAGTACATGGACAATGTTCTACGACTGTATATGTCTTTCTGTATGATCCTATGAAAGCCATGACAGTTTTCCTTTGTACCGCTTGTGAGTTGATTGACAGAACCTCAAGTCACTGATGGGGATGCGGTTCACTCGTCTGCCTCCCATGTAGGTGGAGAGTGTTCAGTCCCCATTTAGTGGTGCTGTTGATCAGTGTTTCTTCCATATTTATTAGGAGGGGATTTATGAGTTCACAGGTTCTGAGTATTGAACTTTTTCTCTTTCGAGAGCTGGCTTGTTGCATGTGAGCGTGATACTCTGCACACAGCATGCGTTTTTCACTCATCATTGAGATAAGCATCGCCACATTCAGTTCACAAAGCAGCTAAGCAGTTTTGGGGAATGATTTGACCTTTGTGTCCCAACTAACTTGCTTTAATGTGAAAAGTAAATCAATATTTTACTGTAGTGATAAACTATCATTTTTGTGATCAGAGCACTGTTGCAAAGACGAGGAGATTGGCATTATAGATACGTATTAATTACTTGAGTTGTCTTTAAAGAGGTGACTGAGAAATGCATTAAGAAGACTGATCTTTCCAACCTATTCTGAACCTCGAGGAAGCTGAGCGCTCCTGAGCGTTCCTCTCAAAAACATTAAAAATGAATTCACCGAATGACAGATTTTTTTTGTTGTTGTTGTCACCCAGCATTTGAAAACGAAAAATGTAATTTCAACACATTACAATTTTAATAGTTTTCTGAGATAATCCAGTGTGAGTTGGTTTAATGATGTTTACAGTCTTTATTATCAGAACACGAACCGGAATACACAGTGACATGTTAACATTTTTCGAGTGGAACAGACGCATGGAACTGTACTTTCAACACTGAATAAGGAAATAAATCCTTTTGATTTACTTAAAAAACAAACATCGGTTGCACTTCATGAAACATTGACATTGATTAACATTGCTCATCGGATTAATTTTGGAGGAAAAGAGGGGACATTTGTCAGTTTATCACATTTTAATCAGGTGCAACTACAATTAAATGCAGTGTTTTGTCTGTGTATGTTCTGTTCCTGCAACTTTTTTTTGGCTAAGATGAGCGTAAGCTAAAGTGACAGTTTTTAGAGCTTTATCATGGTGACAGGACTTCTCAAGCGTCGGGTTCTTATTTCTATGTGAACCAGGATAGGATTTAAGGGGTATAAAATAAATGAATGCATGAAGGAAGGAATGACAGAGAAAGTTCATGTTTTACATGTGCTCATCAGAATTTATGAGTACAGCTCATCCCAGGTAACACTGAGAATGCTATTAGCTAATCTGTGCTTCCAACAACACTCACCCTCATCACAGCGGCACTGGCTTTGACATCATAGCCCTTGATTTTTGTCGTCAGTGTAGCTGCTCTCACACTTAAAAACTGGCACTTCTTGATTTTCCCATCTGTTTTGGAATTTATTTGTGCCATACTGGCACAGGTAGTCTTTTCACGATTTTGGTGAATTTGAGTTCCGCGCACATGTGCGATGGATGCCAGCCTATTTTGGCATACATTAGGATCATTTGGAAAAGAATTGTATTTAACACATTATTATTATTATTATTTTTATTTTTTATGATTATCAGGTTTTTCCCGCTATATAGCCAACTTTACCTCGCAGGGTCTACATTAACAGTGGCCCGTGGCCACTATGTGACTGTGTCGGGCATCACAAGTTCTCTGATGCCGGCCCAACTGGGTCAATACATCCATCCGTTTTCTGATCCGCTTAGCCTCACAAAGGTCGCGGGGCGTGCTGGAGCCTATCCCAGCTGTCTTCAGGCAGTAGGCGGGGGACACCCTGAACTGGTTGGCAGCCAATCGCAAAGCACACAGAGGCAAACAACCATTCAAGCTCACAATCACACCGAGAGACAATTTAGAGTACGGTAAACAATTAACCTGCCATGCATGTGTTAAACTAGAATCCCTTCAGAAAATCCACGCAGGCACGGGGAGAACATGCTAACTCCACACAGGAAGGCCGGAGCCAGAATCGAACACTACGCCTTTGCACTGTGAGGCCGACGTGCTAACCAGTTGACCACGTATTGAACACGTTCTTGCTTTTTTTTAAATTCGATATTCAGAGTTATATCTACTTAAATTGATCAGTCATTGAGCTTTCATTCATTACTTTTTTAAAATCGTTCCACAAGGAATAGTTTGAACAACATATAAAGCTTAGGAAATGTCAATGCTAAATATGCAGTTTTATACTGAAAATACATAACATGCAAAAAAAAAAAGAAAAACTACACTCAAGTATTATTTTCTTAAATAATACAGTATACAGTTAAAATGTTAAATAATAAATAGTCATCAAAGCTTTTTTGCATTAGAATATATCATGAATGTAGATGGCCAGTCCCAGTTCTGGCCGGGCCTTCACAACATGAGTCATCGTGGCCTGATAGGGTTACCACTCAAAACGTCTTAATGTAGGACCTTGCATCATCCACCCACGGAGGTCTGCTTGCAGGTCCTTAGAAATGTACTTGTATCCTCTGAGCTACCCCAAGACTCGAGACTCAAATTAGTCTCTTCTTGTGCTACACTATGCCAATGTCTTTCATTGTGCCTCTTGCACACGGCATTTAAAGGCAATGTGAGGAGCCATTTTGATTGACAGCACCTCAAGTCATCTGTGTTCACGGCCACAAAATGCGTAAAACACCTTTTTGAAAATCCGGTATGCTGAAACTGCTTGCAAGGTCTAATCTGCCTCCATGCAGATTTAGACTGCACCTTGTCCTAGACTTGTGCTGGGCATGAAAATAAAGCCCATAGTGTTTGCAGTGCATGTACTCCAACCGCTGCTTGAAAATAACCACACTTCGCCCAGCCTACCCGCCAAGTCACACGCAGAGAAACTTGGCATTGAGGCAGTATGGTCCCATTCTGGCAAATTTCCGAAGAATTTGCCGACAGATGCTTTTCAGAAATGGGCGGCTGACAAAAACATGTATTATACTTGGTTTGTGTAGTTTCACACATAGGGGTGGGCAGGCACTGGATAGATTGACTACCTCAGCAAGTAATACCGTAGGTTTTTCCCTTATACAGTATTTATACATTTTTTTCATATATATTTATTTTGTACCCAATTATTATTCTTCATTGAGGTCTTGGTCTTGGTGAAATTGCAGTGTTGTATTGCCTTGAAATGAGGATGTGGCATCCATATATTTTGCTGTGCTGAATGTACAGCACATTTGACAATACAGTTGTATCCAATCCAATCCATATTTCATTTATCAAATACTGTATACAAAACCCAAAGGCATCCTTGGTTTGTCATTGCAATGCATTTTGACACTTAGAGATGATATATTTTTATGTTTGAGTGTTACAGAGTTCTTTACATTGCGTATTGAATAAATGCAAACTACTTGAAGTCAGTGACTTTTGTGTGATTGAGTTTATACATCGAAATGCTGTGTATCCTAAAATGTTTAGTCCATTTTGTCATCAGTAAAAACATCACCTCGAGGGACCGATCAGCCCATCGTCGTAATTTCTTCAGCACAAGAGGCAGTTTTTTAACACCTACTTAAGAGCAGATGATATCAATGTCTAATAAGACCCGGGTTAACATGAGCAGCGAGCATAACAATACAATTCCACTAGCACCATTGAATCCCCTCAACAGGCTCCCTGGAAGTAAAAGCGCCTTGTGAGGAATATTTACAGTCAGTGGATGTGGCTAATTGTGGGACATGTGATATGAGGCCTGATTGCACCCATCCAACCTCAGAGGGAGATGAGTGCAGTTCCCAGTCCCAATGTCTAAACAAGCCCCAAGGTGAATGGGGAGCAACCCCCAATGCCGCAACACAGTACAAAGGCTAGAGGAAAGAGGAGGCGGGGGACGAGGAGCGAACGAGGAGGGTTCGAAGAGCGACAGAAGAGCCCTCCTCAAGCAATCTCCATTCATGCCAAAGGCAAGGATCGGCACCCCCGAGGGGCCAGCTGGCACCCACAGACTGCACACGAGAAGGGCAACACACAAAACAAATATTGCGTTTAACTTTGAAATGATTTTGCTATGTCTGACATGTATAACTTTAACTTATGTGGTTGATGCTGTACGTATATTTTCATATCAAAAGACTATACAGTACAGTTTGTTTTTTTCATTTTACTATCTATTATGGCATATGGTATTGTGTAGAAAAACACACACAGGCGCACAATCAAATGTCTGGCTGTGTGTGTCAGAGAGCTGGTTTATTTACTAGTGGTAGTTTACACAAAGCTCTATGATCTCTTCACTCGTGTGTGTGCGTGTGTGTGTGTGTGTGTGTGTGTGTGTATCTCTGTGTTCTGCTCAATGAATCTGTTTGAAGCAGGTGCAAACCAGTGACTCAAACACAGACACCGGCTACTCAGCTATTCCAATAAGCACATTAACATTTTCCAAAATGTTTTCTTATTATAGTATTATTAAAATGAAATCAAAAGTTCTACTTTATATGTATACAGATATTTGATTAGAATGAATGAATATCCTTTTTTTTAAAAATTACATCACAACGATGCATTCAGTGTTCCTTATTAACTTTGAATCAATCTATCATTCTTAGTCGATGAAGCGTACCATAAACTATATATCAGCTGGTGTTAATTCAACACAATATGATGGTAATTTTAATACTGGCAAAGTGTCTATATGAATCCACACTACACCTGGTGTTACAGTCACATTCACAGGTGTTAAATGTTCAACATCCAATAGTGTGTTACATCAACAAAATATATGCTTGATAGTGAGTGGAGTAATAATAACACCTATGAGTGTTTAAATGAACACTATTGAGCATTTATGCACAATACAGTGTGTGGGAAATGACCCCATTGCCTCACTAACTTAAATAAAACATATTACAATAGTTCGATTCAAAACATTTTATTTTATTAAGCGCATATAAAACAGCAGTGTAGGTCACAAGTGGTCTTTTTTGAACAATATGTAATGGACAGCTCAAGTGGAAACCAAGTTAAGTTAATCAAATACCATCATGTGAGAGTTTTGCCTATTTTACGGAAGTCTGATTCTGTCTTGCAAGTGTTGAGGAATTTAGCCTTATGAGTAGTACTATTGGTACCAGTTTCTCACATGAACATCTGTTTCAACTCTTAAAACAAAGGATGTAGTGTGATGTTTGTATCATCTTCTCCCTTGAGTGATAAACAGCCCCCTAGTGTGTTCTTTTGCATCCCCCACCTCTGGAGACTCCCTGGAGGCCGTCACGTTCCCCTGAGGAGGAACTCTTATCTCAAGATTTATGCACAGCAGGAGAGCTCTGTACTTTTCAGTCCTGGACTTCTCATGCAAAGATCGAATTGCAATAACCTTCCGTTTTCTCACATTTTTACATAAGGGGCAGGACTGCTCGCCTCTGTCCCCGAATTTTTAACACTGGGCCATTCATTGTGTACTCTTTGCTGTTTACATCCTTTACTCACCACTTCTCAGGGCTTCAAACTATGAGTCATTCTTTGGCGTCCCAAAGAGGATTTGATGTTGAGTAACTTTGCATTTTTCTTTTCATGCAGTAGGTAGCTTATGGAAGTGATTGCCATAAAGGGATGATAACTAAAAGTGATTCACATGACATCACAAATGTAGCTGTGGGCCTTATACTGTGTATGGCCAGTCTTTGAACACTTCATACAAAAGCACAAGCATGGAACCTACACTAAGACATACTGCACATTGTAGGGGTTGGACTAGTTGTCACCCTGCCTAGGGGTGAACATTGCATTGTTGTTGCATAAAACGCATCATCGGAGTCTAGATGCATGTATGCTTAAAATGTGTGCTTTGGTGTATATGATCCACCACGATAATAACTGAAGAGGCCAACTTTTTGTATCCCCCATCATCTGGCTGGAGGGACATAAGACAAAGAGAGCTGATGAAGTGATCTCAGGATCATGCCCTTCGACCAAAGTCTGATGAAGGGTCTTTTGCTAATCCCTTAATATTATTAGACCCACTGTGCTACACATTGCTACGTCTGCTTGTTTAGAAGTGAAATGAGGTCAGGGTGTGGGGTTAGGAGTGGTGCACAACTACAGAAATCCTCGGAATAGTATGATCTATGGAAAATTTTTTTGGCATGCTGAACATTGGTAAACACTTTACCAAGCAGGCAAAGTGCTTTTAATCGCTGCTGCATCATCTGCTTTGCACGGCTTTCCATCTGTGCGATATGACAGATAATGCAAGAGAATTATTTAATTTGGGACTTTGCTACAGCAAAGTACAGCAGACGTTTTGTCTCCAGACAAATGTTCAAAGCATAGTTATTTTCACTTGTGTGGGATTTCTTTTCAGTGTCTGTCCCTAACTCTTATTATTGCTTTTGAACAGATACTTCAGCCTAAATGTGTAATGCCTGTGGGCCTGTATATCAGAATTTTTAAGTGATTGGTAAAGAATTTCACGAGTTATGATCAATTTATTGGAGCCAAACACAGTAACCTCAATACAAGTGAATGAAAGATATTGACGGGGGCGCCACGTTAAAGATGATGGCTGGGTCTGCATGTCCTCAACCGTCTACTCCAGTCCTCAACCGGTGTCTCGCAAGTTTTCCATGTCTCCCTGTTGCAACACACATGATTCAAATGATCAGGATCATTATCAGGCTCCTATAGAGCTTCCTGATGAGCTGATCATTTTGGATCAGGTGTGTTGCAGCAGGGAGAGATGGAAAACATGCAGGACACTGGCCCTCAAGGACTGGATTTTTACACCATCGACTCTATGGGTAGAGCACTGTGCTTCAGCTCAGCACTGTCGCCTTTCGGCAGCAGCAAGCTACTTCCCTTGACGCCACTGTGCGCTTTCATTCCTTTTTAGTTTTTAATTATTACTTTTTTTACTCTTCACATGCAGGGAGGGGAGAGGACAGGGAGGCTCTGACTTCCCTGCATTCCCTGATGTCCCTGTTATACCCTCGTTTGGGGTGCTTGATACCACATTATTTTGTAAACTGTTTGAATTGGCCAGTCATTGTGTAAGATTGTGTTTTAATTACTTGTGTTGCCCCCTACTTCGCAGTTGGCAGTTCTGGGACACAGCTCCGTGGTTTAATATTTAACTTTTACATTCATGCATCCATCCATTTTCCGATCCGCTTTATCCTCACAAGGTACACGGGGGGTGCTGGAGCCTATTCCAGCTGTCTTCGGGCAGTAGGCGGGAGACACCTTAAATCGCAGGGCGCACACAGACAAACAACCATCCGTGCTCACACTCACACCTAGGGACAATTTAGAGAGTTCACTCAGCCTGCCATGCATGTTTTTGGAATGTGGGAGGAAACTGGAGTACCTGGAGAAAACCCACACAGGCAACATGCAAGCTTCACACAGGGAAGCCGGAGCTGGAATTGAACCTGGTACCTCTGCATTGTGAGGTCAACGCACTAACCACTGGACCACCGGGCCGCCCCCCATCCAAGCATTAACCAGGCTCACCCTGCTTAGCTTCCGAGATCTGCCGAGATCGGGCATACTCGGGGTGTTTTACATTTATTTGCAATCCAAATTGTGTCCGTTAGAAACACAGTCTTAGTTTGGTCAGGGCTTTAATATGATTGCCTACTTGCAGGGATCAATGAATGAGCCGCTCTTTCAAGTTAAGTGATGAGACAGGAGTGGCTTTCATATTTCCCCCTTTTTGGCTGAGCAGAGAGGGGAGGGGTGAGCAGTCACACGCAGAAGGGAGGGAGGAATATGTCAGCAGCTGCACGAACACGGGCATACTTACATGGATATGTTTTTGCTATATCTAGTAATGTGCATTGTCCTAAAAAAATAAATAAATAATAATAACATGGTGCCAACGGGTACTAGTTATCCCCATGGTGATGGGACACTGTGACTTATTAAGAACTTAGATTATAAATAATAATAATGAAATAAAGTAGATTGTGTTCAATGGGAAAAAAATGTTCAATGGTTTTTATTTACCGTGATATTTAAAAAAAGGACATTTTAGAGCTGTAATTTTAATACCGTGACACCACAATATTTTTGCTGTCATCTTTTATACCGTCTTACTCTAATATCAGCCCATGCCTTATAATAAAACTTTAAAATGTTCATCCCTAAACGGGTGTATTAAAAAAAAGTCTGCTCTTCATTTGTTTTTCAAATCATATTCCAATACCGCAACCTCAACAATTACTGTATTCCAAATGAACTCTTACAGAAGTGAAAAAGATGTCTGCAATTTGCATGGTCCCCTATTTATAATACTATTTTTTGGTCCCAAATACACTTTCCAAAAGGTGTTGGATACATTATGAAGGTGCATTGTATTACTGTATTCACAAATTGAAATGTGCCTGAAATTTTGGTTAGGGTCTGAGCACTTGAAAGTGCATACCTTAAATTCACCCCTAATGGGCAGTGATAATCAAATGACAGAGGAAGGAGTGGAGAAGGCTGGGACAATAGCGCAGGGTATCTATTACAATTCTATTGTTGGACATGCCTGTGCTATTATTATAGCCCCGACTGGGTACAGTACAGTCCACCTGCTGCACCCAGTCACTCACAACAGCCTCATGGAGATTTTGTGGGTGTGAATCACATGCGATGTGAGGAGACAGATGTGTCTAGCTAATGTCAGGTATTTGTAATGGGATGAAGTCAGCTTTTCTTTTGTTTTTTTAGTTCCGTTTGTGTCTGAGGGAATTCAATTCGCTGTTGCTCCAGTTATAAGATTGCTAAACTAGCAAGCCAAACTGGCTGTGAGACAAAAAATAATTGGTTGAAAGCAAGACTGGACAGAACTGGTGCTTATGAAGTAATTTGATGCTGGAATAGTAGCGAGTTAGAGGAGGGCATGATGCTAGGGTCAGGAGCCTCTGTCTGATTATTGCAGTTTGATATCTGGCTAATGTAAAGGGTTATGACCCAAGTGATGGTGCAGCGGGTCAAGTTTAAGGCTGGCTCTACCATTTAGCTAGAAGCGGGAAGAGGTGTGATGTTAACATGGAACATTGTCATTTGCCAAAAAAGGAACTGATCCGTCGGGATGAAAAAATAAAGACAGAGAAGGCTGCCAAGTATTCACTTCTAAAAGAAGACATATTCATAACCATTATGAAAACAAACAAGCAAGACCATGACCATAATAATACACAATATGGACAAAATAAGGGTCTACAGGAAACGGAAAATGTCAGGAAAAAAATCCCCATTCACAGCTAGAGCAGCTTTCCTTCTTCTAAGAAGTCTTACAAGATTTTGGCAATATGTCTGTTGGCATTTTTGTCCATTCGTTCAGGACAGCATTTGTGAGGTCAGATGTCATTGATGTTGGATGCCATAGCCTGACCTGCAATTTCTGTTGTAGTTCATACCAAAACTATTTAATGGTGTTCAGCCCGCGCCAATTAAGTGCTCAAACTCCTCCACCCATGCAGATCGATCTTTATCTGTGCACAGGGTCAGATCATGCTGGGGAACAAATGTTTCCCTTGCGGAGAGTTCAGATTTGTCCAAAATGAAGTTCCTACCAGCCCAACTCCTGAGCAATGTACTTTATTGATTAAAGCGTGTGTTGAAATTCTGTCATTGCATCTGGCCAAATGTTACTAATATGTATTTCTAGTTTTTGGCCACCTCACATTGCAATACGAGATGGACAAAACACGAAGGACACTCCTCAACATGATACCACAGAAAAGTCAACCATTTACCGATCCATTTGCTCCACCATTTTTATAGCCTATCCCAGTTGACATCGGGTGAAAAGTAAACAGCACGGTGGACTAGTCGCCAGTCAGTCATACCGCAAGAAAAGTACATTAATACCTCTCTAAGGATTATGGTTTTGGTTTTCTTATCCCAATTGGATCTGTAGCTGATATGAGCAACATTGGAAATTATTTAATCACCTAGCGGCACTCACATCATGCATTTATGTATTTATTTTATTTATTTATTTACATGTTCCATGGTCAATGTTTCCCCGAGTCTTGATTTGGAAATGTATTTGTGAATGTATGAGCTGCTGATCAGCTGACTCTCCATTTGGGAATCGAAGAGGGGAGACATGAATGAGCTTTCTGGAATCCTGGCAAGTAATCTAAGGAAACAGATGGATTTTAGTTATATATGGCAACAGATTAACCACTTCCCTGTTGTGCCGAAAACCCGCAGTTACCAGCTTCTGTTCATCATTCTGAATGCTAGACCTCGGTCAGGAGGTTTGACTTGTGTACTGTTAAATTACCTGTTTAGATAATTGTGTCCTTTGGATTCAATTCTATCCCCTGTTTTTAAGGCCAACAACCAACCCACGGACCCTCCTGCCTCCCCACCCCTGAGCTGCATATCACACTTTTCCAGCTCCCTTTGCCAGAAGAAGTCAACAGCACTGCCTCTCTAAAGAGGAATAGCAGTGCTTTTGCCTACTACCTGCACATACATTAGAATGAGCAAGTGGGAATTATGTGTCTTTTAATGAGCTACACTACTACAGTTTTCAAGATGCTCTCCTTTTACATAATAATGTTGATTTCCTGCATGTGGATGACAGGAAAATATGACGCATTTGGTAGGCAGTGCAGCTGTGCTTGAGCGTAAAAATTGGCACATGTTGATTTTCGTGCCGGCCTATGCTGAGCGTTATGACGTCTGGGGCGTTTCTTTTGACATGCACCTGGCACATCTGACAATTTGACGGCTGAAAGTTGACTACACTTTACGCCTGCTAGAAGCACCTTTAACTTTTGGTTTAGGTGGCATAACACGATTTGGGTGAATTTGAATATCAGTCCACTGGCTGTGCCACTAGTATTGGAGGTCACACACAGACTATTTCAGACTATCATTAACATCAGCCCCTGCCAGAACTGGCTGGCTGGGTGTGTGTCAATGATGTATGTAGTCGATATTTACCCACTGAGCCAGATGACTCCCTTATGATCCAATTATCACTCAATCCGTGGTGGACGCCGAGGGCCCTCAGAGTTCACTACCTTAAACATGAGATCTTTTATCAAAGACTGTCTGTTGCAGATGCCAAGATGAAGCTGCATCTCAGTATTTGTTTAAAATGTTTCTATAATCAATTAAATGCATAATAGAGGCTTTTGTAATATGTAGCTACAGATATTAAGTGATGGTAATGTTCATTTGAGCTTGGACCCGATTCTCATATAAGAAAATGTTTGTAATTGGTGTTAATTTTCCCTGATTTTAGTTTTATCTGTTTAACCATGCTCGAATAGTGAACGTGGCCCATGTGCCAGGTCTTGGGCTAGCAAGCTTCTGTTTGCACTGCCAATCAGAAGTTGTTGGATCTGCTGAGGTGCATGTGACATACTGCCGACCTTGCCTCAGCAGTGGGAGAAAATGATGATTCATAGCTCTTTGAGCTGTCACATCAATGTTTCTGTGAAGCAGCTGGTTTATAGGTGAGAGGCGGAGAGATTAAACAGGAAAGTAAGGGCTACTCTTTTTCCTCTGCGGTGAATTCTATCCTCAACAAAAATGTACAATTAATAGAGAACCCATATTTTACCTGACAGTATTTTTTTTATAAGATTATTCTTAATCTTATGAAAATGACTTGATATTTATCTGCTGAAAATGTCAACGGAATTTGTTTTTGTGGTAGAATTAAGTGTTTTTATCCAAACGCTTCCATGGCTCATTTCACATTTTATTTGCAGTGGGTAGCCGTGCCCTGATGCTCATTTTGTTGGACAGTTAAAAGTGTTAACTTTACTCGAAAAATTGCTCATAGCTTTGCACATCTAAGAATTAGAGAACTATTCAGAATGTCATATTATAAAAAATCATGGAGCATTTTAGTTGGCCTCTGTCTCATTTTCCGTCCTGCATCAATCCGGTTAGCTTTGGAGCGTTCTTCCCATTTGAGGTAAACAAACATCTTCAAAAAAGTATTGGTGCGCTGTCTACATTTGCAGACCAAATTTTGATTTTGAAAAGCTTGCGATCCTCAATTACAGTTTTTATGATTAAAGAAGGGACAAACTGTAATTGTCTGCCAAGCAGTCCAGGTTGTATGCACCTCTCAGCCAAAGTCAGCTGGGAAATGCTCCAGCTCACTCACAACACCAATGAAAAAATGACTAATCATAAAACAACAGCATCAACAAGAACAACAAGCATAATGTTACAATCAAACAAGAGTCCAAAATATGGATGTAAGATTAATAGTGGATGCTAAATTGTCAAAAGCTATTAATGAGTGGTTGTCTGTCTCTGCATTGGCCTTGAATAGTGATAAATACTGGATGGGTTCTCAAGGATAAGCCGTATGATTGTGCACATATACCTCACTCTTAGTATACACAAACACTTTAACATAGACACATTTTGTTTCATCCATTTCATACTTGCTGTGAAATTGTTAGTTTTGAAGGCCATGTGTCCACTAGAGAGCAGTGTAGCACCAGACATAGTCAGAACAGGCTTCACACAAATAGTGGGGGGGGCAGTATTTTCAACTGCCCTCCTCAGATGGTAGGATAGCGTCTGCATCACTTGTGACATTTCGCACTCGGTCATTTTACTGCCTCATGGCAAATGATACACTGCTCCCACACTAACATGTACGCACATTCAGTCAAGTACAGGAGCACACGACTCACGTGGGATCTGAGTCCACAGAGGCTCGTGCTTTGAAGCAGTCCTCATACTTTCTGTCCAGTCGACATGCTGGCCGGGAGAGTGCTCAGTCAGATAAATATGAGGCTTGTAATGCGGCCACAGAGACGAGACTGATGGGATCAATAAAGAACAACGTTGTAGGTCACTGGGAAAACACAGAGAGAGAGGATAAATATGGACTGGCTCACCCGGAAACAGAGCAGCAAGACTGATGGGTAAACAGGAATAGAGCTTCTCACTCTCACCATTGTAAAACAATTTGATGCTGTGTGATTTCGATGCTGATTACTGGAGGCTGTCTTGTTATACTTTTCGACTCAGATTTGTTTTTTTTGACCCCACTTTGTTAATGCTGTTCAGTTGGTTTTCTTTCATGTCTGAGGAGAGTGGTTTTCGACCCGCTCCATATGCATAACGTGTGCATTTTACAAACCCATTTTATTTGACTCTTGATAGAGTTAACATTGTTCCACAAAAGTTAAAACAGTAGGCTCGCTCACTTTTGGCAACTTCAAACTATGTCTTCACAGTTTCCGGAAATATCTGTTCTGTTGGAGTCACGATGACCTGCTACGATCCCTAAATTGAGGCTTAGTTTAACATCATCAATGAGATGACATCATTTATAAACTAATTTAAAGCCAACGCAGTAATACCTTTATGTTTGATGCATTAGGCATGATGCCAAATGTTCAAGGAGATTCCAATTTAAAGCTCATACCCTGAACTAGCTATACGTGTAATTCTGTCATCAATATTATTTTTTGTGTCAGCTATTTGTGTTATTGCATGCAATGCATTGGTGTCACTAAGCTGATACATTGGCTTGTTTTCCCTGAATCGGTGATCCGTCGATATTCTTTGTGAAAGTGAGGAATGGATATATGGGTGTAAGCATGTGGCATACATCGATAAGTTTGTCCAAATAAACATCTTTTTGGGATGTATCTTTTTTCAAAATCCCCCTCATCCCATTATTGTAATCGCCGTTGTCATCAGCAATCACCATATTGTCTTCCTCTCATCGACATCATACATGTATTATTTCAGTTTAAGACCAGTTTGAGATTTTCATATTTTGTTGCTTGTGTTTTCCTCATCCATTTGTGTTCTGAGTTGTGCACCTTTTTTTGATTTGTTTTAGGATCAAAGAAGGACCAAAGCCTCAGTCAGCGCAGTAAGTAAACTGCATTAACCAGAGTGCTTTAGGCTTTGACACTTCTTCCTGTCATTTGGTGTTATGTGCTTCATCTGGCTCTGTCCCCTGCGTCTCAGAGAAGGAGGAAAGAAATGTCACTAAATTCATGGAATGCAGCCGCTATTAGTCAGAGAGCATCACTTTGTGCTAAACAGATGACTTCCATGACATTAATGACAATGAAGTTTCCTTTCTAACATTCTTGTTGAAGTCATACAATGTCCCTACTTCTGTGGCTGTTTTTCTCACCTTGTGTGTTGTCTGCACCCGGACTGGCTTGTGTAGCCTTGAAATAGAATCTCTACTTCTTCCCAAACACTACCTTCCTGTATTGTGGATGTTCTTAAACCAAATCTACTGTATGGACGCACTTGACCCCTAAAGTGTCTCCTTTCCACAGCTGAGCATTTGAGGCTGCTCTCATTTCCATTGGCTGTAGCGCTTCCTCACTTTCGCATTCCCTCTGTCTCTGGATTTCTATTCAACTATTGCTCTTATTAGGAAACTAGTTGCTTCTCTGCTGTGCCCTTCTCTCTCTCTATTCTGGTTGTAGTGAATGTCCCCAAGTATTGTTCACTTCCTGGAAATCACACCCCCGCTTCTTCTAATACCTCACTTGATAGACTGTTTTCCCAAGTGATGACTAGCTGCGCTGTACGTGTCACGCTTATTTGCTTATTTGAACAGGTGGTTTCCCTTTAGTGGGATAACTGAGCTGGTAAATAATGTTCTTCAGCCACAGCAAAAGTCCCAAAATGACAAGGAGCCCGAGCCAGACGCGTAAGTAATAGATCAAACACAGTCTCCCTCAGCATACACAGCCATACAACCCGATACAGTACAATATAGTTCTGGTGTTTTAATCACATGGGATTTATTCATGACAAATACATAAATCGGTCATTGTGTTTTCAAAACACATTGGGTTTCTCAATTGTTACATTAACTCCCATTCTTAATTTTCTAAATTTACATTTGACTCGCAAATCTGCAGGAACATAAGGTTGGTTGGACTGTTAAATTTCAAATGGATGGACATTTTACATACAATTAAAATACATAAATCTTAAGAATGAAGCCTCAACATTTGTGAGTGTTTCTGATTTCTTCCCGTTTTGTACAATTATCAAACTTAAACGATTCAAATCATCAAACTAATTCTGATTTCTCACAAAAACAGCCCAAGTAAATCTAAAATGCAGTTTCAAAAGATTTTCTAAAGGGAGGCAACCTATTGGGACTTTTATACAGAAGCAATTTCCTGAAGCAAATAACCGATTGTGCCACCCTTTGCAGCTTTAACTGAAATCAAGCGTCTTATTTGAGGCTTCTTGGTACACAGTTATATTAGAGGGGCGAACATGAACTACCGTAATTTCCGCACTATAGAGCGCACCTGATTATAAGCCGCACCCACTACATTTTTAGAGGAAAACCAGTTTTGTACATACACAAGCCGCACCTGTATATAAGCCGCATGTGCCCACATTAAAACATGTAAACATATTTACAAAGAAATACGGTACACAGAGAGAGTTTTCCAAGTTTTAATAATATAACTTAACAATAATAATAATATAACTTTCTTCCCAAACAGTGCCTGTGACGCGGCAGTAAAACGGTAGCAACATGGTAACAACACGCTAGCAACAGAATAGCAACACAGTATAACAGGTCTGGTAAAAGAACATACCGGTACTTGTAAAAATCACGGTGAGCCGTCGTTTATGCCAAGTTTACGTGCAGCAGCTCTGTTTCCTTCTTTATCGGACAGCTCGATTGCTTTTAGTTTGAAAGCTGCGTCATATGCCTTTCTTTTTGCATTTTCCATGATGAGGGTATGTTCACGCTAATTTAATTTATGCACAAGACAAGAAGTTGCAGTCTTCCTCGACGCATATATTCCAACGGTCTTAATCTTACCTTTTCTACTCGAGCGCCCCTGGCGGCCGTTAGAAAAATTACACAAATTGGCCGCATCACTGAATAAGCCGCAGGGTTGAAAGTTTGGGAAAAAAGTAGCGGCTTATAGTCCAGAATTTACGGTATCTATTTAAGGTCATACCACACCATGTCAATTGGGTTTAATTTTGTACATTGACTTGGCCATTCCAAAACCTTAATTTTGCTTTTTTGAACCTTTCGGAAGTGGACATGCTCATATATTTTGTGTAATGACCCTTCTGCATAACCCCAGAGCGCTTGAGTTTGAGGGCACAAAGTAATGGCTGCCCGTTTGCCAGCAGAATATTTTGATAGACAGCAGAATTTAGCATTTCATGAATGACAGCCAGGCATCCAGGTCCTGAAGGGGTTAAGCAGCCCCAGACAAATCACACTGCCACCACCAGGTTTGACATGGTATGATGTTGTGTTTGTTTAATGCTATGTCATCTTTACTCTTTTGCCAGATTTATCAGGCTGCACACTTTCCAAAAAGGTGGAATTTTTGCCAATGTCTTTCTTCTGATTTAGTCATGAGGCTAGTGAGGCCTGCAGTTGTTTGAATGTCATTCTGGGTTCTTCTGTTACCTGCTGGAGGAGTTGTTGATGTTGTACCCTTGGAGTAATTTGTTGTTGCCTAATCACTCCTGGGAAGTTTCATCAGCGTTCCCAGTTCTTTGTAATATTTTCCAGACTGACTGAGTCCAATCCCATTGTTTCTCTCTTCTTTTTTTTTGGGCAGATTTTTTTAATGGATCCTGGCATGAAACAAAAAAAAGAAGAAACTATAGTAGTAGTAGTAGTAGTAGGAGGAGGAGGAGGAAAAGTAATGATGGTGGCGGTGTTAGTAGTATTATTAGTAGTAGTAGGAGGAGCAGCAGCAGCAAATAGTAGAACTACTGGTCTAAGTGACAGGCCTAGAAAAATCTATGCTAACTGTTTGCTCAACTGGTAACTAGATTGTGGTTGCAAATGCTTATACTTAGCATTGTTATTGTAAATCAAATACTCATAGCAACCAGTTGCTTCTCAATTTGAGTCTGGCAACAGTAAGAGCTTTAGGTAGCTTCCGAAGTGGCGATTGTTCCTTACGCATCACTTCCACTGAGTTTTTGGCTCGGCTGAACTCAATGTTGACCACATAAATAAATATTTACGATCATAACTATTAAACAGGTTTATTGATCAGGGAGGAATTATCTGAACACACACCACACCATACCACAGAAGACAAAACGTTGGCAAGCGGGCCTTTGCTTGAATGGAAACATGCTGAATGCAGTTGGTATGTGTGGAGCATGCGTTACACAAAAGGAATGGTAGGCCTGTGATTATTAAGTAAGTTTTATTGTGACAGCGACGCTGAACACAATACTCCATGGAGCATTTGATCGATTTAAGCAAATCCAACTTATTTTGTATTTCTCATGTCCCATCATGATTACAATAACGGTTTGGTTTAGCTCACTTACATGCTCTCAACATGATATTGTTATTGATTTATGTTATAACTTTAGGATTAACTCGAAAAAGTACCGTAATAGAGCAGCATGAACATCAGCTTCATGGCAGTGTGTAGTTCACCCTGGCTTTGAACATATTGTGCCATATGTACAAACAAGAGACTCACGTTACTGGCAGCGTGTCCCTGCTGGGGCACAGCCCGGAGGTAAGAGAGCTCAAATTAATGATGCTAGCATGTGTCGGTTCAATGAGCAGCATACAATATGATCACTGATAGGCAGTCTCACTTTTATTTTTTTTTGCCCGACTTTGGGCTTTTTCTAGGAAGTACACTCATTAGGTACACCTGTACAATCTCATGAGATCAAAAAGGCAGTCTTTGCAAAGAGAATAGTGGGATTCATTTAAAATGTTTATTATAGTGGTAGTTGGATGCAGTGCAGTGGTGAAGAACTACAATGCACGACCAGTATAAAGAGAAGGGTGTGTGTAGGACAGAATCTTAGCATGAATCTTAGCAATGAAATCGCAGAGGAAGTGTGTTTTGTAGTCTCCGCTACTCTTTAACACTGACCATTTAACTTGCATAACAGTTTTCGTCACCCTGATATCAGACCTTCTGTCAACAAATGAGATTCAGTGAGATGTGTTGAACAAGGCGACACACTAATCTAGGCTTGTTTATCACACAATGGCTTCGACACTTCTAATCCAGCAGTGCAACAAGGGTCATGCTGCTGGCACGCCTTCATGTCTTGCTTGATGCCACATGCGCACAAACAAAAGCCTGCATGCACACAAGTTACTTGTCAGGTTGTGTGGATGGCCGCTATACTTAGCCACCAAAGCACTGGCTGAAGGTAAAGGAAGCACATTTCACTCAAACACAGACCTGTATGTGGTAAAAGGATAGCGCTACTCAATAATTCACAAGCACTAATGAATGTTGCAGGGGATATGTGGGACGAAACCAATTCTAATCGCTATATTATGAAGTCAGCCCAGTGTTTAGTTTCTAAGGAGACGCTCCATTGACATGCGTCATACAAAATGCATGTGAAGGCCCTTGTGTTTTCAGTAGCCTCTCAGGACGTGTCAAGAGTTCAGCATCTTCTGTAAAAGATCACGTGCTGTGTCAGTAGGAGGCCATCTAAAGGACAGAGGTGGTAACGCAATTATGTGATGTGATGTGAGATATATATATATATATATATATATATATATATATATATATATGTATGTATATATATATATATATATATATATATATATATATATATATATATATATATATATATATATATATATATATATATATATATATATATATATATATATATATATATATATATAAAACACCAAATGAATGTCCATATGATAAGGCCCTTGGATGTTTTTATTTCTTTCCACCTTGTGTCAGTGCTCTATTGGCATTTTGATGATGCTTCTGATCTTGAGGTGTACGCGCTATATTTTCCAACAGAAAGCATTATCATTAGATCCGTCAGTTTGACCGTTTCAATGCAGAACTGAAGGATTTGCTGTTTATCACAAACACCATTTTGAATGCAAAACTACATTAGAGAAACAACACTTTTTGAAAGACTCCAACTCGACACGTTGCTGTTAAACTTGGTGTCTCAGTCATCGTTAGACCTGTCTGACACGTGTCCTCCTATCTGCCCACAGGAAGTTGCACCAGCAGTTTGAATCATACAAGGACCAGGTCAAGAAGATGGGCGATGAGACAAAGCAGGCTCAGGAACAGAAGAGCGAAGCCCCAACTTGCGGGATATGCCACAAAACCAAGTTTGCTGACGGCTGTGGCCACCTCTGTTCATATTGCCAAACGAAATTCTGTGCTCGATGCGGAGGACGAGTGTCTCTGCGGTCAAATAAGGTAACGCTGGTTTGCATGCCTGAAAATATCCATTAATATGGACACACATGCAGATGTCCTGCCCTCTGGCAAATTTCTCCCTGCGCTACACAGTGAAATCATAATCTGGGAATCGAGCCAGTGGTGTCTCTCATTGTAACGCATATTTTTTTTTCAGTATTTTGCCCTCTAGAAGAGACTGTCTACAACATTTCTGTTGTGATTATGTTCACTGTTAACTCAATGGGCTCTATTTTTGTGCCAAGTGCAAGTCTGGCGCGAGTTGCGGTGTAAATCTCTCTCGGGGCAGGATCGAGTTTTGGTATTTTTGCAGACCCGTTCAAGCCGCGTTTTCAAAAGGGCATTTTGCGCGATGTGGGCGTGAACACAGCCGACTTGTTTCACCACCACTTGGAGCAGCTCCTCTTATTCTTATTATATTCTGTGCGCGAGAGGCAAAGCAGAAGAAGACACTGATCTGCTTGAGTCCTGAGGCAGGTCGAGGTATGCAAAATGTCAAATATATCATAAAGAGGAAAATAATAATACGCCCAATGAATTGATCTCTGCCATGATTCAGAGGATTTGATACATCTCATTGTCATATTTCTAAATAAAATACATTGACATCCCCCATAGCTCTTGATTTGTCTTCCTGCATCTCAATCAAATTCATCCAAATCGCCACCAGCGCCCCAACTTAGAGGTGGTTCTAGTAAGTGTAAAGTTAAGTTTACACTCGAGCATCAAATTGTCATGTGCGCCGGCCGCATGTCAAAGCCCCTTGGTATGCCGGAACATGGCACAGAGAGATTAAACAAATTCCCAAACAAGCGCGTTGAACTTTACACCGGCAAGAAAGTTTTCCCATTTTGTTACACTTGAGCGCAGCTCTAATTTCTACAAACCCAATTCCAATAAAGTTGGAACATTGTGTTAGAGTGTTGCAGCCATAACATTCTTAGTTATTGAATGTAGTGTATTCAATGAAATATTATTTGAACATGATTTGCAAATCGTTGTTTTCTATTTTTATTCATGTCCAACACAACGTCCCAACTTAATTCAAATTGGGTTTGACAACTATAGAGCCCTATGTGTTAATTTCTAGTTTTTTTTTTTAACATATTCATGCTGAATTTAACTACGGTTGTTGTACTGTATTTCACCATTGGAGGATACTACCGGTATTCCTTGTTTTTTTTTCCCCCTACCGGTGAACTACATGAGTGCTTTTTGTGCCTGTCTACTATATGTACCCAAACACTCCCAAACAGACTCAGTCCAACATTTTAACATTTGATGGGTTTAAATATTGATCATGAGCTTAAATGTTTCTGTGCAAACTGATCCACTCGAATTGCTGTTCGAGCATGTGACTGTCCTGCCAGCGCCTCTTACTGACACTCACAATCTTTCGCTCTTTCTTCCTCACTTTTATTTTCTTCCTTTCTATCTTTCTGCTGCATTCCCGCTGTCACGGAATTGCAATAGGAGGACAAAGTGGTTAGCAACATCCTTTTCTGCATTTTCTGGGAGTGTGTCTGACGCATTGTTGTTCCGGTGATGTGGAACATACACATCCAGCAGCCAAAAACAGTCCGAAACCAACAACAACAAGACTGAAAAGCAGTCTCTGTGAGTGCATCACCTGATGCTGGAATAAATACCGCAGCCCAATCAGAACAATCAGTAATGTTTCAATCATTTGATTGGAATGATCTCATCAATTTATCATCATGGAGAAATACATCGAGGGTTGGAATAAAACTTGAGCAAACCTATTATGCTTATGAAGTTAAACCATAGATGTGAGGAGTGAATCCTAACAATGATTAAAATGAAAATATATGACGTGTGTTTGTTTTGTGTGCATGAACAGATTTACCATCAAGGTGTTGAATGATGTGAGAGACATCGATTTTAATAAAAGTTGTAGTTCTTACATGATTTTGGTTCTATTTACCTCGTGCCTGCAAAGAGTACTTAAAAGGTCTTGACCCCAAAAAATCTGCAGCAAAAGTATGGCAATACACTCGAAGGTATTTTCTTTTCTTTTTCGGAGATAGTTGGGAGATCTACAAGGCCGGTCATGGCATATTTGTGGGGTTGCCAACTGGTCCGATGAAAGTGTCACTTAGTGAATAGAGGCAATGACACCTCTCGCTCAGTAGTGTTATGGCCTTTTTACCCTCAAGGTCAACCATCAGTACACACTGTGCGTGCTGGCGTTAAATATTAATGTGATGTTGTACAAAATAGAATCTCATGAATGGGTTGATGTGGACAGCGACAAGAAGCTACAACTCCTGGGAAATGTATAAACAGTATTGATGATGCACACACGTGCGTACGCACGCACGGATGCACACACACACACACACACACACACACACACACACACACACACACACACACACACACACACACACACACACACACACACACACACACACACACACACACACACACAGCTAGCAGTTTTCCAAATTCAGAGTGTTCAAGCTTAATGCTAACATACAATGTGAAACTTCATCGGTGGGCTAAATAGAAATTAGCTCGGCTCTCACCGTCATTTAAACCACTGACCAAAGGCTATTTCAGCATAAACACTACACTACAGTAATATATCGAAGCAGGCGTAATTCTCGGATCAGAGGTTTAATGGTGCTCTAGACAGGTCTATTCGTGCTACAAAACCCGGAGGAGAGGGGACTGTTCGTGGCAGTGTTGTAGCACTTCACAATTTGCTTTGGAATTCTGCAGGGAAGTTTGTGAATAAAACAAATCTGATCAAGGTTATTTCAATGATGACAGCTCAAGAGAAAAGGATTTGAATTGTAAAATACAAACATGCGGTAACCCCAATATCTGCGGGAGGACGTCTTTTGACACACAACCGCTCCTCAACAGACATGTTGACAATATGTATGATTGAGAAGTGACTACAAAATTGTGTACCACTTTTCTTGAAAGGCAGTCTCTCCCTGTTCTTCATCTCGTCATAGAACGCAACCAAGCAAATTTAGTAGTAACACATGATGTAATTAATAGTAATGAAAATGTACTGTCTAGAAAGACGTGTGTTGTGACGTGCTATGTGTTTCATGTCAAGTAAGACATTGAAACTGATATTGATCCAACTTCCATCATTAATTCCTGTATTTTACTGAGGTTTGCAAGTTTGTGTGCAATGCAGACCGATATCAAAATATCGATATTTTGACCCAGAGTGTTTAAATTTAACCCTATTCGGGACAGCGGTTACTACAATGGACATCTTACCATGTTATCAGGTTACAGGGTAAATGAAAGGGTTAAGTATCAATCCTCATGCTAAAATATTGATATTTCCAATTATTTTCTTATATTGTTTTAATCTCTGTTTTTTGTATATTTTTCTGCATACGAACTACGTACTTTTTCCTTCCGCCTTCTGCATGCACGTAGCACCGGCGTCTGTTCCCGCCCTACAAAATGGGCTGGATCCTCCTATGCACAGAGGCATCAAGTAGCTGTACATTAGTGAGACATCATTGACATGGAATAAAAATTGGCTTCATTAAATATTGGCAGAAAATGACACTGATAGATAGACTAGTAGTATGTTGGGGTACATTCACTCTTTTTGCATAGAAAAACTATAAATGAGCTATCAAACAGTGCAGCAGTTGTTCCTGTGGCCTCTTCCTTCTCAGCTTGAATCCTTACTCCTATCGTCACTGAGTGGCGAACATTTGCAAGTGTTGCATTCTGTCACGTTTATCAAACGTGTTGCGAATGGTTGCACCCTTGAACGAACCCTGATGTGCATTTTGCTACCTTCTCCAACAGTCGCAAATGTTTGCCCTTGACTGGGATAGGGGCTTTAGTGCTGGTTGGAAGTGTCTGTCACTTAGCTACCTTTGGTGCTGCTTATTTGGGTTGAGCCGAAGATTTTCTTGCTCTGCTCAGTGAAGGAGCGAGCCGTGGTGAAATTTGCCCTTTCCCACTCCCTTACCCGTCTGTCGACTCTTTTTCTCGCTCACAGATCGTGACAGCTGTGGTGAGAGATCTTGTTCTGTGAAATAGCATAGAATGTTTACTAGTAGAAGTTGATGTCTGGAGTCAACAGCAAGCAGAGCCATCGCTCTGTGGAATTCGATAAACTGGATCTAAATTTTGAAGGCTCTTTCAGTGAATACTCATCTTTTGTTACTTGACTTACTACATTTAAAAAACACAGAAGAAGCTAGCTTGAAATATTTTTGGGGGGGAACATTCAGATTTTTAAAACCTTTGCTGTAGCGTAAATATGTGCCAATGTTTTTGAAGTCCTCAGAATGCCTACATGCCCTGATGGAGTTCACCACCAGTCCTCTCATGCTTCCTCTAATGTGGCTTCAACAGAGCCCGAGGAACCTACAGTCTCCAGGGAGGAAGTCATTTGTGATTAAAGCAGCTCTTGAAATCACTAAATGTGCTTCTTGCCACCTATTTTTGTAGGATTATATCTGAAAAGAGCATTTAGTGAACTTAAGTCCTTTGACCCATTAGAACGCATTATGCCATATCATATCACCATACAAAATGAAATGCGTTTTGTATGACCCCAGGAATTTGTTTCATATTCTAGCATTTTCTATTCAAAATCAACCAACATATTTAAAATGAAATGTGTTTGTCGCTTTAACCACATACAGTATAGACTATGTTATGTATTGTATTGTATTGTAAGCAATCAATATACAAATTGTTCTTCCTGTCGTGGTAACCAGATGGCCTAGTTTACAGTAGCGGTATCTAAGTTTGTATGGACCAGGCAGGCCAGAGGTCATCTTGAGTTAGCACTGGCAGTGGTGCTAACATTGCTGTTCTGAGTTGTGAGCGTGTGGATGTAAAAACAATGTCGCTCGTGATCGTTTCAAGACCAATCTGCCAGTGGGCGGCAACCAATTCAGGGCGTGCCCCACCCAGTACCCAAACTCACCTCGGATTGGCTTCAGCGCGCCTGTGATCCTCGTGAAGGTAAAGCAGTTCAGTTAATAGATGGATAGATGTTGTCCAGTGTTTGTTTCCATTCATTGGCGTCTCTAGATTGTGACTCTTTGTCATTTCCTCAAGCTTAAAGTTTGAACGTTTGGTATTTGTTATATTATTATTCATGAGTGAAATATGAACGATAAACAGAAATAAGAGTAAAAAATGAATAACAGGCATACCCCAAAGGAACCTACAAGATGTCTTCCCAATATCTGGTCTAAATATTTTCACCTTCGTCAGCTTGACATAACACCTTATATTAGCTTTATAGGGAGCCTGGGAGCAAATGAATTGTTACAAAATGCAGAGGAATATATGGGCAGGGGGGCCGGCGGGTGCCCTGACATCACTGCTGCATTTGGTTTGATTCTGGGCGTGAAATGGAATTGAACATTATTATTCTTACTGGATGTGAACGCGACATCATTCCTGTAACTTCATGTCATATTTTTGTCTCTGTGACTTCATCCTCTTGCAGTTGTTTGAGGACAAACTAGACTGTGAGTGCGCTGCCAACAAGAGTGGTCACAGCACACAGCGAATGACAAAGTGCGGAGCAGAAACATTTTCGGTCGGCGTGCAGCACTGCCACATTGCTCTTATTGCTTGATCGAGGAGGTTGCCGCATATAAATGAAGCTCGCTGATGTAAACGGCAGGCTGACCGTGTCATGGATGAACTAATGCGGCGGTGGTGGGATGCGTAACCTCATTTGGCGGGTTGTCGCTTGATTCACATGCTTCTTTACGAGAGTGGTCCTGACAGTCCTTCAGGATCGGCTGGAACTGGAAATCTTTATTTTTAGTCAAGTATTTGGATTGTGACATCACACTGGTGAAAGAAAGTAGGGCAGAGACTGCGGTGTTGGTTTGATCAGAGCGGATGTGGCCGGTCGAGTCTCCGTTGTAACCTTCACGTTGCGCTCAGCAGCTGGTGTCTGGACTTGGAGCTGTCCGTGGTCCTGAAGGTCGGAGTAGCGGGTTTGTTTGTCAGGAGAGATTTAGACAGCCAGGCTTCCCGAGTGATTGAATCGAACGCTCCGTGTTTTTCTCGGCAGCACAATGGGTAAGCTTGCGAATGACGATTTTAATATTTGATGCTCTGAATTCAGTTTACTGCATACATGCACAGTTGCATTCGTTTTTGGTCGAGGCAAGTTCACGTGTTAATGTCTTATTGTAACCTTTCAAACTTGTCAACCTGTGCATGTAAAATAAAATAAATTAAAAGAAAACAGATACTGACGGCGTGTGTGAGCAAACCACATATATGTATGTACAATATTGTTGTAAATGTATTCCCAGCTCATTCCCGTGTGTCTGAGCTTCAAACAGGGGACATAAATATTCATGGAGTCTATTATTATTGCTGGCGCACAGACTAAAATTAGAAGCTCATTAAAATGTAATTCACCACGTGCAGCCACCGTTGGATCATGTGATTGTAGCTGCTTGCCTTGTTTTGATCATCTGCACATGCAGTGCATCACACTACAGCGTTATGGAGACCTTTTGCTTTTGAAAATACCCCAAAGCCTCATTTTACGGGCAGAAAAAAAAACACAAACAAGAACTAAGTAGGCTTAAAACAGAGTATTATTTATATTTAGATAGGTATGCCCTCGAACAAAGATGCCTGGGGAGTCTGTATACAACGATAGTCCTTTAAATTCATTATTCATTGGCTGAACAACCAGCATAAAGTGACTGCAGCTCCCCAGTTGTGGCAATAATTTTCTCCGGAGTGTATTAGCTCCTATCCTTATTGATGATTGCAGCTCATCTGGGCGCGGTCCAGCCCGGGATGTTCTGAGAAGGGCTCCACTCCCTGACCAATGAGTCTTTTAATGAGAAGTTCAGCTCACCTCAGTGCAGGTAAAGGAGAGATACGGCAATGCAATATGATACCTATGACAGCTCCTTTAATGCCTCATCAATATTGCATCAGATGGCATCTCCACTTCTTTACCTCCCTTCTTTGTTCCTTAATTATTTTGGGGACTTTTACAAAGATGTCTCTCATCAAATTTGTCTGCCACGACAGTACGTGATACCTACACTGTAAAATACTCGATCTTCCTCACTTTTGAATTAGATTCACACAGCACCGATGATAATAAATTTTTGGCCTTTTAAGGAAATCTTGCTTGATAGTTATAATTTCATGCATGTCAAAAGACATGCTTTGATGTCAAAAGACATGCTTTGATCCGGGCCATTGGCATAGTCCCGGATTACAGTATTTGCAAGTCATTGACAAGTATCAGAATCTGAATAATACACACGAGAAATGTGTCTCTGGTCGTTTTAGCCACTCCACTTTTATAGCAAAGAAACCACTGAAACAAAATATGCATTTAAGACATTAGCACACAAGTGCGTAGTCATGAAGCAATTGACCATTAGTGAGGTAGTACTGAACAGTGAGCGTTATGTAAATAATGCAGTTATTAATTTCCTCAGTATGTTAGTAAGTTAATCTGAAATGAATTGTTTTATACAATCATACTTACCATACCAATATTATGTCTCATGAAGAAAACATTCAGTGTTGATAAAGTCTTGCCAAAGGAAAACAAATGAAAAAGACAATGAACACATAACCTCCCTTCTTGAGAATGTGATTGATGTGATTGATTTGATTTGACACGGAGACTGGCTCTCAACGTGAGCACCCAGTGAATACCTGCAGCAATACTGCTGATTCACTCTCGGTTCATGTGAAGTCGTGTTTGCAGTCCCGTTTATTGGCCACAAGGAGCCGCTCACTGCTCTTCGCTCCTGCTCGCACTGAAAATGTTGTTTGCCCCCACATGAGAAATGTCAATATTAAAGACAGCAAAAGAAGGAGCTTGGAAATGATCTTTTCTATTTATTCATTTATTTATTTATTTTAATGTGACTGATATCACTTTGAAATATTACTGTTTTTAAAAAAAATCTGTCATTTAGAACACCATAAGCTCTTTGTGCAGTGACGTGCTTTACCAAGCGCAGCCGGAACAACGGTGGAGAATGTGTAAGTAATATTTTGGCACCAGATGTGTGGTGTTGTTCTGTGTCTCGGTATATCGGATAGAGCTCATTTGTAGGGTATACACTCTATATTGTCGTGGTTGGTTGTGTGGTTAGTGCGAGGGTTTTTAGCTTTCTATTTTTAGCTGCAGGTTCAATGACTATGAAATGTGCAAACACAAGGAGAAATGGCCCTGCCTGAGGCCTGCAGCCCCCAACCCCGTTCCTGCACTCAGCCATGAAGACTTAATATGAAAGTGGGTTGGAGGCGAGTGTGTGTGTGTGTGTGTGTGTGTGTGTGTGTGTGTGTGTGCCCGTATATGTCTATACTGTATACAGTCAGGTCCATTAGTGTCGGGGCAGTGAATCCATTACCATATGTTTGCTTCTGTGCACCACCACAATGGATATGAAGAAAAAGTGTAAGCGTGTGGTATTTTACCTTTAATTCACCGTGTCCCCCCCCCTGCCCCCACTCCGAAAATACATTGAATAAACAATCGAGGAAGTAATTAGCAATTTACATACACACAGGCACCCCTCTGTTGATGCAGGTAAGCTCGGTGTCAAGTCAAGTATATTTGAATAGCCCTTAATCTCAGAAAAGTCTCAAAGGTCGTCACAAACCCGCAGTGGACTAATATTAACGACGTTCCTTCATCTGGTCACAGAAATAACTTGAATCTGAAAAAAGTAATGATCAATACAAATGTAGTTTAAATTCACAGATGAAAATCAGACATTGCTTTTGAATTGTGATTCAACAGAATCATTTTAAAATCAACTCGTGAAATAAGCCTGGATAAAAATGAGGACACGCTTAATATTTTGTTGCACAACTTTTTGAGGCATTCACTGCAGTCAAATGATTTTTGTAAACTTCAGTGAGACCTCTGCACTGCTCAGCAGATATTTTGGCCCACTCTTCACCAGCAAATTGCTCTAGTTGTCCCAGGTTTTCCAGGGCACATTCTCCATACAGTATGTTTCAGCTCCATCAACAGATGTTCTGTAGGATTTAGGTCAGGACTCCTAGAAGACCTTTTAGAATTGTCCAGTATTTTGTTCTTGGCTATTCTTGGGTGTGGTGAGCTGTGTGTTTCCCGCCGTTATCTTGTTGCAAAAGAGCCACGACGTATGACTGAGACCAAACTTTCTGACATTGGGCAGCATATTTCTCTCTCGAATACGTTGATAGTCTTGAGATCTCATTTTACCCTGCACACATTCAAGACAGCCTTGTGCCGGATGAAGCAAGAAAATAAGAGAGCCCTCTCCATGTTTCACTGTTGAGACAGTGGTCTTTTGTTGGTATGCTTCATTTTTGCATCTGTAAGCATAGAGCTGATTTACCTTGCCAAAAAGTTCCAGCTTTGTCTCGTCGTCCATCGGACATTCTCCCACAAACTTTGTGGCTTGTCAACATGCAATTTGGCAAATTCCGGTCTTGCTTTTCACCGCCCTTTGTTTCACACATTGACAGATGGTGCAATCTGACACTGATGTACCTTGACCTTGGAGTTCACCTTTAATTCATTTGGAGGTTGTTCATTTTTTTTTTTTTTTAATTTTTTTTAACCATTCTTACTTCCTTAAATTTGTCAGTAATTTTCTACTGTGGCCATGTCCATCGATCTTAAACTTCTGAATAATATATGGGACTGCAGTCACAGGAATATTAATCGGTTTGTCGATGGACTTGTAGCCTTTCACATTAACATGCTGGTCTATAATGTTCTTTTTAATCTCCTGAGACAACTCTTACCAGTTGTCGTCTTTGTTCAGTGTATTGCATGTTACACAACATGTCACAGCGCAAGGACTGCACGCCACCCTTTAAATATGTGACGCTATTCAGAGGACATAAATTGGTTAAACATGGCCCTATGATCAAATGATTTGTCAATTTATATTAACTGTTAATATCAGCTTTTTTAGGGCCACCGTCATTTTTTGTCTATTTATTTAAAGGATTCTTATTTTTCCCCGTCTGTGTTTTTTTTTTCAATCAGACCAAAAGACCAGTGTCACTGAAAAGAACTTGAATAAAGGAACAAAACAGTGTTTAAATGTTGTCAATATGTTATTGTATTAAAGAAGTCATGACGCCTTGTTCCCAATTCAAAACAATGGAATGGCCCGAGACCGAGTGTGCGGCTGTGTAGGGACAAGTCGGAGCAAAGGGAAGCATTTTGAGTCATGATGAGCACAGAGATCGACTACGATTGCCATAAAAAGATTTTAAAAGGATCACCACAATATTTTGGATTTTATGGACCAGAAACATTTTTGTCAGTTTACTGTAGTGAGCGCCAATGGTGAGGAAGACATCATGTTCTTAACATTAAAAATATTGGAGCCGTTGTAATATTTGCAGCCGTTACGGTTGAAGTTGACATCAGTACAGATGTTGACATCAACTTTGAAGACTGATCGGAGTTTTATGGCATCGAGTGACGTGAAGCTTGTTTAAATTAAGCGTCCCAGTCATGTGGTTCCTATGCAGTGGAAAGTTGTTGATTTGGCTGGCTCTGCTTTCAAGTAAATAGGACTATGTCCAAACTCTTTTAACAAAACGCAACCAACTTTATTACTGTGTAGAGACTGATTTGCCGCAGAGCTTTTGAGATTGGTCATTGTCTCATGTCTGAAGTGACTGATTTTGGAAAGTAGTTCAATGTGACTGTACAGGTACATTGTTGCTGGCCTTTTTTTTATGTCATCTTCCTACCCTGCTACATGAGTAGGACGCGGGATTGAACTCTTTTATCATCTAAGCTGCAACAACTGACATTCCCACATTCTTAAAGTCTGTAACCATGATAGAAAATAGAGTCTCGCAAACTGTTTCCATGTCAACAACATGCCGGTTTTGGTATACCAGATGTCGGGTGCATGTGGCCTAGGAGGACGGTGAATAGCATGATTCCGACATCACTGCACGTTTGTGCGGAAGTTGAACTTGAACGTATTCATCTGTTTGTCATCGGACCTTTTTTTTTGTAATCTTCTATCCTGTTGTGTGTTCTAAATACAACATGGTAGTTTGAGATTTTGTCTAAATGCGAGAGATGTGTCAGTGCTACAGAATTTGCTGAACCACAATTTTAGCTCTTCAATCACTGCAGCCCAACAGATTAAAGTAATCGTTTTTAGACACACTGGCTCATTTGAGTTAATGGTCTCACTTATAGTCTCCAATTTTTCGACATGCTTTGCAAAAAGTTGACGGTGGTTCATCAGTGAGGAAAACTGGCCCCAGTGGCTGGTGGGTGTTCGCCGATGACTAATGTTTGACTGAAGAGCTCTCGCCATGACCTCGGTTAAAGACGCAGTCATGGCCTCACTGACTCCTCTCCACCGGGACGCATAAAGCACAATTTGTAGCGTTTCATCTTCCATTGTGTGTCAGTACAGTTACAGCCTATCTGTAACATTGATAGCTGGTCATAAATGCCCCATGTGTCAATAACACATAGCCTAGTGCACGATGCCTGCAGGTACACAAGTGTCTGGATTGAAAATATAAGTGTCATAGTTTATCATTGCTCGACTGGTTAGCGTGTCGGGATCACGGTGCAGAGGTAACGGGTTCGATTCCGGCTCCGGCTTTCCTGTGTGGAGTTTGCATGTTCTCCCATGCCTGTGTGGGTTTTCACCGGGTACTCCAGTTTCCTCCTACATTCCAAAAACATGTGGCAGGTTAATGGAACACTCTAAATTGTCCCTTGAGTGTGAATGATTGTTTGTGTGCGTGTGCCCTGCGATTGGCACCCAGTTCAAAGTGTAATCTGTCTACTGCCCGCAGACAGCTGGGATAGACTCCAGCATGCCCCGCTACCCTTGTGAGGATGGATGGATCATTGTTGATAGCTTCATTAAACACGTAGCCATATCCAGATCTTCTTTTCAACGAATCAGAAATCAAAACAACTTGCAAATGAAACAAAATGTACCAGAGTGTATTGTTGATATGCAAGCACACAGAATTTGGACATTACAGGAAATCCTTTGGGAATACCACTGCACATTACTGTACATACTGTACAGATGCTAACTGTATCGCTAATGTCAATATAGCTTCAATACATGCTCTGAAAGGTGGAGAGACAGCATTCAAGTCCTGCTTGGGCTAATAACAGTAATGCACTGACTCAGCACCGAGACTTTTAAGAGAGGCGGTTTGGTTGCCAGTGCGTGTGCGGGGTGAGGGTGAGGGTGAGTGTGAGTGGTGTAGCTATCGCTGTTGGTTAGTCCACCAGATGTGTGGCCGGTCAACCATTTGCGTTTCTCCCTGTGTTGACTGACAAACTTCAAAATTAGTAGGTTTGGGCTAGATATGATCACCTGAACCAGACTTTGACATTACACTACACTGGTGTTTTGAAATCTTTTTTGAGCTAAGGCACATTTCTTTCATTGAAAAAATCCGGCGGCACACCACGACCTCAAAATGTGAAAAAAATATTATTTGACATGTTATATTGTTACTATAAGCGTTTTTTTTTACATAAAAAATGAACGCAATATTATTAACACATTGAATAGGAATCAAATCAACATCAATCCAATATGTGGTGCATTCGTTTGAATGGCAAGTAAAATATAGTCAATTCGAACTTTAACTTGCTCAGGGTCGGATTTTTTTCTGTGTGACAGCCGGTTCTTTTTCTCCCGGTTGTTTGCGCTCTCCCGCAGTATTGTACCAATCCCTTTTCCCATCTTGAGTCTTTGTATAATTTCAACATCATTCAAATGACTTTTCTGCTGAATGTGCCGCTTGAGGTAGTCCAGCTTCCATTTAGTCCGTATTTTTCCATCTGAAAATTTGCTTAGAGAGTAAGCTTTGCTGCATTGTTTTGCAGAGCAGACCTTTCTCACTCGAAAAAGAAAACGTCTCACCCAGTTTCATTGTCTGTTCTTCTATTTGCACATACTCCGACAGCCATTCCAACTTAAAAGAACCGCAGTTCATTCTTATTTTGGTTTCGGGAGTCGACGTATCACGTTCACTGCCCGGTCGTTTCGCCATGATAAAGGATTAGCATTAGCGTGACTTTTCGCCACCGCACTGTTTTTGTTATGGAGCAGAGAACATGCACAAGGACTGTCAATGCTGTGATTGGCTGCATAGCGTCAATACATCGTATCGTGTGATTGGCTGGGCACCTGTCACTCACTGAATTATACAGCAAATTGACACATAAAAATAAATTATACATCTAATTCATTTGCAATGCGTTCACTGCGCTGCATAGGTTTTCATGTGCGCTGAGAGTGTGCGACCAGTGCGCAGTTGCGCAGCATAGAGGGAACATTGGTGCCGTTGCATCTCCGGTAAAAGTAAATCTAAATGAAAGATACCGTTCATTGTGTTGCCTCGGGCCTGAAACTTCGCTTTTCTCGTAGCATAAGGCAATTTCCTAGCTGCTGCTGCTGCTGCTCCCTACCGGTATGGAAGAGTACTACATGATTACTCTTCCAGGCGATCGACCACACAGGCATACATATTGTATAATTTCCCACGGCACACCTGACAATATCTCAGGGTTTGAAAAACACTGCAGTACACTAAAAGGTACGTGTGTGTGTGTGCACGCGCGTGTGTGTGAGCGCATGTGTGTGTGCGCGCGTGTGTCGTGTGGGTGTTCGCGCATGCGCTCGAGCATAATGATCAGGGCTGCTGTCTGATCTTCGATGTTTGAAGCTAATGTACTGAGCTTGGTGCTGCAGCCGCAAAGTAGAGCAGATTAAGGCACGGCATCGTAAAGCAGTAAAAACCTCCATCTCTAGTATTTGGAGCGCTTAACTAAAGGAGTTTGTATCTATAATTTTCCATTCCTCATTGTAAAGTACATTAACTGTAATTGCATTACGTGCTACCATTATATTCTGTGCCTTCATTAAGTAATCTCTGCAACAATTAGTGTTCATGCGGGAGCTTTGCTGAGGCAGTACTGTATGTGAATCGGAAAACTAAAGGTAATGGCAACGTGATACAACTTGATAAAGGTGGGAGGGGTTGATCACGCCTGGCCAACCCAAGCCACATAAAGATCAAGTTTGAGCTATGCTCAGAGATGTACGGAAGACTCACAGACTCAAAATGTGAAAAACAGGAATAAAATGAAAACCTTTTTAATTATGTGAAAGGCTGCTGCATGTGTGAAAAAAAAATCATCATTCCCCTCATCAACACAGATTGCCAATTCTTGAAATGTGGTTTTTGTGGGGTGGAAATCTCGTTTTGATTTTAAAAAGTAGTCACCTGTTTTGACACAATCGATGATATTTTGGAATCGAAAAGACTTTCATCCATCAACAGTGGTCTGCATTTGTTTTGTGAACAATTTACATCGCATACATTTACACATCATTCCATTATTGCTCATCATTGAAAATTGAACATTTAGCAAATATAAAAAGTCTACATAGCCTTGTTCAAATGCCACATTTTTGTGACACAAAGAAATCAGACCAAGCTAAATCATTTCAACTTTTTCCACCATTAATGTACACTACAACCTGTACAGCTCAACTAATACTGTTTTTACAAAGCGCAAGTGAAATGAAATTGCTGAGAGATTGTAGTTGCACAACTGTGCACACCCTCTTATAATTTAAGTATATGGCGGTGTCAGGATTAACCAATAACATTCAAACTCACATGAAATTGTGAGTCGGCACCCAACTGTGACCATTTTAAAGTGCTTCTGATTAACCCCAAATAAATTGTAGCTGTTCAAGTGGCCTTTTTCTGACATTATATCACGCAGCACAAGCCATGGTCCAAAGAGAGCATCCACAGTATCACAAGGATCTCATTGTTTAAAGGTATCAGTCAGAAGAAGGGTACACCATCATTTCCAAGGCCATGAAATACAATGATGTCATCAAGTTGAGAAAATATGCCACAACAAGTGAAATTTCCGCGAACTGATACCTCTATAAGTAATGAAAAAAATGAGAACAAAACCAGTATGTCAAAAATCTGACAGCGAAATTGAAGGAGCTTCAGGAATTTCTGGCAAGTACTGGCTGTTAAAATTAAGTACATATGACAATCTCCCATCTTCGTATATCTGGGCTACGAGGTAGGGTGGCTAGACGGAAGCCTTATTCTTCCAAAGAAAAATATCAAAGCTCTGCTCCATTTTCCCAAAACACACTTGAAATCTCCCAAATGCACGTGTGAAAATGTGTTATGATCCGATTAAACCGAGGTGGTAGTTTTTGCTCATAATGACATATTTGGCACAAACATAGAACACTATACCTACAATGAAGAATTTTCTCGGCAGAATCATGCTTTATGGCTGGTTTCTTCAGCTGGAACTAGAGCATTAGTGGAAATGAAGGAAATTTCAAATCACGGTTAGTATGAGCAAAAAAAAAAACGCTCAGGTTTTTGCGAGGAAAAAATAAATACCAGAAAAAGCCTACTAGAACATCTGAACTCCATTTGGGGTTACTCAGAGGCAGTTGTGAAATCATGGCAGGTGTGTGCTGACTCCCATTTAACATGAATTTGCATGTGACTGGTAAATTCCAAACACAATCGGCGACTGTAAGAGGGTATGCAACTTGTGTAACCTCACTATCTCAGTTGTTTATTTTTACTCTTTGATTTTTTTTTCAATTACCAGGAAGTCATCCAAAGAAAAGTTTTGAAATTATCTATTTTAATCTCTATTTTTATGTCACAAAAATCTGACTTTTGAACATGGCTATAGAGAATTTTGATAGGCACTTTCCATTACACCGCTAACATGTATCCTCTTCCTTCCTATAGGTGATGTGGGTATGCAACTTGTGCCGAAAACAACAGGAAATCCTCACCAAATCGGGGGCATGGTTTTATGGCTCAGTGCCTGGTCAGGCGCGGGCTGTATTTGAAGGCGGGCCGCAAGGGAAGAAAGCCAAACTGCAGGACCCTTCGCTATACCCTTACCGGGGAGCCTCAGGGGACTTGACACCAACGTCAGACAGAAGCAGACGTCACGGCGGGCTCCTGCCCAGACAGGCGTCCCTCGACAACGGCTCGCTGAGGTACTCTGGACATGGCGATACACCCATAGACAGGTTAGTTTCCAAAAGCAATGACACGTAAATTATACAATATGCATGGAGGGATAAAAATATTTTTAGATCAGTTAAATCAGAGGTCCCCAACCTTTTTTGCCCCACAGACCGGTTTCATGTCAGACAATATTTTCAGGGAGCGGCCTTTAAGGCCAGATAGATACAACAATATAATGATATGACCTGCATGAAAAGTGTGGTATTTTCAAAACATAATAATAAACAGGGGCGGCCCGGTAGTCCAGTGGTTAGCGCGTCGGCTTCACAGTGCTGAGGTACCGGGTTCGATTCCAGCTCCGGCCTCCCTGTGTGGAGTTTGCATGTTCTCCCCGGGCTTGCGTGGGTTTTCTCCGGGTGCTCCGGTTTCCTCCCACATTCCAAAGACATGCATGGCAGGCTGATTGAACACTCCAAATTGTCCCAAGGTGTGAGTGTGAGCGCGGATGGTTGTTCGTCTCTATGTGCCCTGCGATTGGCTGGCAACCGGTTCAGGGTGTCCCCCGCCTACTGCCTGAAGACAGCTGGGATGGGCTCCAGCCCCCCCGCCCCGCGACCCTAGTGAGGATCAAGCGGTTCGGAAGATGAATGAATGAATAATAAACAGGAATCATGACACGAGGAACGCCCTATCTGGCCGCAACATTCTCTGGTCGCTCTGGTAACGTTCAAACGTGCCTTCAAAATAAGATACGTCACAAATAAAAAGTGCATGAAAAATATGACTCACCATTGCTGCTTGTTATGCAAAGTAGGCTTGGCGCATGTGAATCTCCCGTTGAGATAAAGCCGTATTTGAAATAGGACTCCTGATACTGTCTATTAAATGTAGCCTTCTCTTTCTTGAAAGTCGTAGGCTCCTCTTCTGTCTCCTGCCTGGGCCTTTTCCCCTTCCCGAGACAAACATTTCAAAGACGTTTGTTTTTTATGCGGTAACCTATCACGTGACCGAGAAGCGCACATTCACCTGCGTCAAGAGTGACATACCGTAGACTGATAGAACAGAGAATTAAGTAATTTTTCAAAATAAAACATCTTTCACACTCCGAAATGAATAAAACAGAAGGAATGTAAGTTATTAATTCTTTCTGTGCAGCCCGGCACCAAATGACCGGTACGCGGCCCGGCGGTTGGGGACCCCTGAGTTAAATGGTTGTTTTTTTATTAGACGCGTTCAGAATGATGATGATAGCCTGTACTATACAGATGCTTCATGGAGGTGTCTGGCTAAAAGAACAGAAGGCTATTCAGAAGAGTGCTTCGTGTGTGCAACTGTTATATTGGTTGGCGCAGAGCAGTGACTCAAACTGTGCCTCCTTGCAAGCCACACATCAAACTGCTTGTCCACATAAGGCCTATAAAGGAGAAACAGATACATAGACTGTGTCTCTCTGCAATTCTTCGACTCACTCTCACATACCACACAAAATATGTAAGAAAACTGTGCTGATGAACTGCTGGCGGATGGAGGGTGAATATTTTCTGTCTTTTTTTTTCCGCCAGAAAGCTCACAGGTTGACTCGTTTCCGTTTGATCTTGTTGGCCAGTTTAGGTTTTACAGTGCTTTCGGGATTCAACTTAATTCTACTATTCAGAAAACGGTGTTTCTTATTCCATGTGAACTGAATTCCTTTTCGGGGACCATTGACATGCTGTGCTTGCATGGACTCTTACATTTAGTTCCATGTCATGATATTGTTACCATGTAAGGCAGTTCATATCCACCTGGTGGCTCCTTCCTCTTTCTTCTCTCGAAGCTATTAGCATTGAGACACTTGTAGACACCTCCACAAACAAGGCGTTGCACGTTTTTGCTCACCATCCGTGTTTATAGTCTGGTATTAGTTAAACCTAAGACCATAGTGGTGAAAGAATCTCCCAGAATGTATGTATAATAATAATAATAATAATAATGATAATAATAATAATACATTTTATTTATAAGCGCCTTCATTCATTCATTTATGTATTCAAATCTATGTGCTTCCATAACATGATGAAGCTTCTGTACAGATGTCTAGTTTTTGGCAAAGTATGATGCAAATGCGATGTGTTGGAATACAACTGGCGAAGATGATTCATCTTTCCAGACAATGGATGTCTGCTCACAAGCAGTTCAGACTTCTATACCTCTCACTTAACCACTTTCTGTTCTTATTCCAGTGCAAGAAATATGTATGTCATGGTTTCAGGTTACAAGATTTTTGGAAATTCTTGGAATAGCGTTGATTTGGGATGATAAGGAACAATTGAACAGAATTTCCGCTGTGGACAAAATGTAAAAATGTAAATCAATTGTTGGAAAGATGCTGGTCTGCTTCCTGGCCTCAGCTCAGGCGGCGCAGCACTGTTTACGTGCCCCTTTCACCCTGACATTTCTCCTTAGATGCCTGCAGTTGTGTGATTTGGATTCATGTGTGTGGTCTGCAACTCAAAAGCAGAGTGTAAATTGAATTACCGGTAATTTGGTTCGGAAAATGGATGGATGAATGGGATTGGAATCACTGAAATGCTTTTCTAAAAAGTAAAATCTAGAACCCAATGAATAATGATTTTTTTTTTTTTTTAGGCCAAAGCCCACTCCATTATTTCATTATACAAATATTCTTATAACCGATTAATCAGCCAGTTATTTTAAGAAATATAGAGCAAATAAAATAACTTGGGTTTTTTGGGTCCCTAAAAGCATACACCAACAAAGAAATGAATTTGAGGCAGGTGTTTGATTGTTTTACAATACTGTCCTATAGTATTTGTCACACCTTACAAAAAGGAGGAATGTTCTTCAACAACATGAGAAAAGCATGAACTGATTAATTCAGCTTTAGATTTAGGCCATTAATGTGTGTATCACATAAGCAACATGATGGATCCTATTTCGGTACCTAGCACAAGTGTAAACTGACTTGCTGGAGTCCATGCACGACATCCACGCACACAAAGTCCATTTACGAGTCACTGCAAGATCTCCACTTCCGCATGATGTCAACTGCAGTGAAGTGGCCACTTTGAGACGTCTTTACACTCCTGATCCTGTGTCCATGATTCACAACCCTGCAGATAGTCATCATTGAACCCAAACTGAGTCCACAGATAAATGTATACATTTTGGTAGCGACACACTAATAATGCCTTCTAACCATGAATATAAATCTTATCACAATATACAGTATATACTCTATTTTCACAGACAGGGGTACCTGCTCTTGGTGTAAAAACTGGCGCGAATTGTAAGGGCGGCAGAATGACTTTCCGAACGCTGCCCTAATATCCAGGTGCCGCTATTTTTAAAAATTGATCTAAATAAAAACAAGACTGTGTTCCTGAATGCGCAAACACAAACATAATCTGCTGGAGAAACAAGGCGGAAGTAGGAAACTTTATTGTTCTATCATCCATCCAGCTGTGGCTGGGTTATGACAACAGACCGGCGACTGAACACCATGAATTTTTGGGGGGGTCACCTGCACATAAATCAAGACGAAAAGCTAGCAGGGCGCTTTAAATCAAGTGAAGTGGGAAAAAAAAGGAGACTCACAGTCAAAATGCACCCTCAGACGATTATTGAACGGCGCAAACAGTCAAACATGTAACTGTAAAATGAGAACACACAAGTCAAGACGGTCACATTTTGACTGACCTGACATTGCTCACGAGGCCACAGTTCAGACACACAGTTGTGGAGACTCAAGTCAACTTTATTTAGAGAACATTTTAACAATAACCGCAGCTGTTACAAAGTGCTGTCTGTACATAAGATGGAACATAAAAAACATGCAGACCACGCAGCAGTTACACTTTTTTACAACCTATTTTATTTCTTTACATTCCCATTCATTCCGTTTAAATACAATGCAGTGCTATTTTCTTTTGGTGTAACACGTTAAATAATAGCGGTCGTTTTAGGGGGCAAAAACGGATGACTGCATTTCCAATTCATTTCAAAAGGGAATACAGATTTAATATGTCATCTTAATGGCCTGAAAGATGCCATGAGATGATGGGGCGGTTGATGAATTACGCCTTACACTGGATGGGATGGAATCCGTCGTCTCCAGAGCAGCCCCCATCCCTCCACCCACCGCGGATGTGTCCGCCGATGTCGTGAACACACAAACTTCCATTTGAGAGGCGTCGCTGTAAGACGCCACCGCATCGGAATGATGAGCTGATGGTGTGACCCCAGTCGCGGAAAACCCCTGACGACAGCGTCGCCTCAGTGATGCTTTGCCTTGTATCTGCCGCTGTGCGCTTTTGCCAGAGCGCGCAGGATGAGAGCGATGACAAAGAGTGGGCTGCATCCCAGTGCAGCAGGGTGCGTGCGTTAGCGAGACGCCGTTCCTCGACAAAAAATATGACTTGGATGTGAGACAGCTGATGCATGGTTGGGGGAGATGCAGATCCCGGTCGCCGTGTAGGATGTTTCCCCACCTCAACCTTCCTGCGGGCGACCACTCGCCTTTTGCAGCCCCGCGCGACGTTCGCGTCACGATCGGGAGAAGAAACAACGCCTTTTGGGTACCTGCAACGCGCTCTTACTGCAAGTCCGAAGAATTATGACCAAAGGATCCCACCCGGAATGCGACTCACCTAAGGACACGTTTGTCGAGGAGCTGCTGGGGAAATATGGAACTTGATCGACGTCGTCGCGTTTAATGCGCCCGCGGAGATACGAGTCAACGCAAACCGAGGAGAATGTGTAGAGGGGGAGACGGAGGCTTCGGGATGTATTGTGGCTGAAAAGAAAAAAAACAACACCCCGCAAAGAGGAGATCCGCTGTCGAACACAAAAGGAAGAAAGCAGGAGGGCGAAAATGCAGTTTGAGACATTGCGTCAGTTCTGTAGCTCGGTTCTATCCCATTTCAATGGTGCTTTCTCGGCCCCTCAGAACATCTTACAGACCGAGCTGTTGGAACAGGCGCTGAGCAACATAGGGTGAGTGCTTCCTTAGCGAAGACGTGCCCCTAATTTATGAGGAAGGGCTTCCCCGTGACTGTGCCAGTATTGGAGGTGGGAGGATTGTTGCGTTTATTGATTAGCAGCCATGCCCGTGTAGTAGCAGCCGCCGGCACGGAAGTGAGCTTTCTGCTGCTGCTGCTGCTGCTCCTGCTGCTGCAGATCTTTCCTGCCACCTAACATCGGCTATGCTGCTCCCTAGTGCGCTATATGTGTGGGCGAGCACGTGCGTGCTGTGATTGTAAATGCACGTGCATGTGGGCGTCTGTTAATGTATCACAATCAACGGCTTCAAACAATAACCGTGCAGTTCGTGAGTTGCTAGTTGCGACGTATTGCGCTTGTGTCTGCGTGTGCGTGCATGCTCCAGCGCGCCACTGCTGCAGCGTGTGCGCGCGCTTCACAGCCGCTGTGGTGTGCTGCCGGAGAGGAGACCATGAGGGAGTTGAGGACCAGTAACTTAACTTGACCCCAGGAAACAAATGGACTACAGACCCACAGTCATATAGACCCACTCACTCAAATGCATGGCATTGTGGTTCCAATATGCAAGCGGAGCACACTGACAAGCATTCTGCACAAGTCTACCAAATAAAAAAAGGCCTTCACTGTTAGATGTTGTTATAGGAAATTAAAAAGAGTATTTGTATTTGGCAAAATCATACCAACACCTGGACTGTTTACATTGTTTTTCCTTGAGGCATATTCTGGATCTGTGTTAAACTCTAGCTTTTAATCAAATTGTAACCTGCTCTTGGTGGGATTTGACAGACTGAAAGACAGACCGACAGACATGCTACTAGTACTTAAACATGTTAAATGTTAGCTAGCTAGAAGACTGGCTGCTTGTGTTGTTTGTCAAGAGCAGTTGGATTTGGCTTCGCCGTACTAGAGTATGTTCTGATTAGCCTGCTAAATGCTTGTTTCACTCGTAGAGAGACCTTTGGTCACCAGACCTCACTGCCACGGTAGACACATTATGCTGATGGTGAAAGGAGCTGGAGTCCTTCAGCCTATTCCTCATCACCACACTGTGATCCTGTGCCCTCCCCACCCCCCAGCCCCTCCAATCCTAAACTCAGTGAAGCTCACAACATTGCTGGGTTATCAACTTCTGAACATAATCACTCCAGTCAACAACTGGAAGATCTTAACATGGTGATCACCAATAATTATCCCATTTTGCAGATTCAAGTGATTTTATCTATCGTCAGATCTTCACATTCCCATCACAGTCAACTTCCACTTACTGTTGATTTAAGGCTTATTTGTAGTTGCAGAAAACGAAGAACACAATTCCAGTGAACTGTCATCATTACCTGCATTTTTACAAAAAGTGCCCTTTCTATATACAGTGAAACTCCTCTACAACGAAATCATGTTTCCAGCAAGATGTTTTTCACAACAGGGATTTTCACTGAAGGAAATTTTTATCTCAGCCGTAAACACGAACACACACGAAAAACGTATATGTGTACTTTTTTATTTTTATTCCAATAATGCATAAGTATGAGCATACACTTATTTGACACTTCATATAGCCAGCGTAGAAAGAAAAAAAGGGAAAGAAATTGTGAAATTTACGATCAGCATTTACTTTCACTTACATCAATTTCTTGCATAATGTCTTTTATTTTGCTTCCTCCATCTTTCATTTTTATTACCTTTGTCCTGTTTTCAAGCGTTAAAGCGTACTTTTCTTAACTCCTTGGTATGCAAAGGTCCGTTGTGTCGCCATTTTAGCAATGCAACGTTCGTGCTGCGTCTGAAGCAAATACTTCCTGTACTATTGCGCATGTGTAAACCAATGTAGTAGTTGCTGTTGCCGTTTCTGAATGAAGCAGTAGAGGTCGCTGTGGCATGCTGAGGTTGGATTAGACTTTTGCGGAAGGCTTGCTTTCGTTGTAGTGAATCTCGTTGCGAGGCAAGAGCAGAGAAAAATATTTTGTATAACGGAACAGGGGGACTTTTCGTTGTAGGGGGAGCAGAAAAGTGGGAATGGCTTTCATGCATGAAAATGTTTTCACACTAGGGGGTATTTTCACCAATGTAGGTTTCGTTTTAGATGAATTTCACTGTAATCACCTTAGTGAACACAGCAAACACATACATTAAACAGCACAAACATACACAAAACAGCACTTGGCAGCTGATCCAGCTTAGTTGAAGGACACCACAGTTGTTGGATCACTTCAGGTAACAACCACAGAAAATCTGGAGTCAATGAAACTGAGGCTTGCAAATTCTTTCTCCCTGCTGATTTCTTTTGACTTGATTACAATACAACATCACTTACTGCATATTAGTGGTCTTATCAGAGACTAAACAGGCTGCTGTCAGTTCAAGCTTTGCTCTTTGTGTCGGAGGTGTCTCTTTACACATTTTGTTTCGTTTTTTTGTGTGCCTTTCTTGCCCATACCATGACTGCTAATGGGCTGCATGCTTTTAGATTCTGTTTTCATGTATAATGCATGCACCTGTCAGCCGAGGTCCTAATGGGGAGTGGGGATCCGTTCTTAGAAGGCCTCAATGGTTCAGAATTGAGTGCTCCCTACATTTAAAACGCACACACGCATACACACACACACACACACACACACACACACACACACACACACACACACACACACACACACACACACACACACACACACACACACACACACACAGACCACAATGTCAACTTTTTCCGTCTTCAGTTACACTACTATCTGTCGTTTTACATATACAGGACATGAGTCTTTTCCTAGTTGGTTTTATGTTTTATGTAATGAATGGCGATTCATTTTAAAAACGATGATGTTTGAGGTGCAATGGAATGAATGCAGCACTCACATGCACATGTGGTGCTGCTCTTCATTAACTCCAAACCTAGCTCGATGATCTTGGGTGTGCTTTTATGAGTCATCATCCTACTCTCAATTGTTGACTTCAGTTCCCAGGATCATATTGCCTTCTGAAGTGAAAGCATATTTGCAACTGTGCGCTACGCTCTGAGCTTTTGAGAGCATGACAGCATGTACAGTTCAGGAGATGAGAAAGGACAACTGGTCTATTGTTCCCAGGCCTACTTCCCAACATCAATAGTTTTGCAGGCATGAGAGGCTGTTTGATCACTTGAAGTGGTCATTTATTAATTCTGGCTTTTATATCTTTATGTTTGGGACTGATTACAAAGATGAAGTAAGTCATCAAACTCAACAGCAATGTACTTTTTTTTTTTTCATAGCGAAATATGCGTTGTCCAATACGGACTGGATTACTTGATTATGACAAGATATGGTGGAAGAACAACTGAGATGAAGTAAAGTCTTCTATGTAGACCTCTGTTCTGCAAAACTTCCCAAGGTGTTACAAATGAATGGAAAAATAATTAAAATGACAAAATTATTTGGCTGTTGATTGAAAAAGAGAGAAACAAATTAGAGCAAGATACAAAGTACCAGAATGTGGCAGGAGTATCCCCCCACCATAACCATGGTGACACAGTTATAGAAGAGGCAGAAGACGCAAGCTTATGGGACTTAAACATCTAAGTGAGAGGAGAAAATTGAAGGAGAGGCCAAGTGTCCATAAAGTTTGATTTGGTTCAGTTCAACTCATGGGGGCCTATTTTCAAGTCTAGACAAGGCAAGGCAGCTTTATTTGTATAGCAAATTTCATCCAAAGTACACAAGCAAAGAAACAACACCTACGAGCCTTTACCAACATAACAGTTAATGACATTCAGAAGCAAAGCAGAGAAAAGCAAAAGTATCTGACAAAAATGTGTAAAATAACATATATTGACAACGTTTAAAGTAACACATTAACAGAACGCTCCAAAAACATTTAAAACTAAAGAAATAATAGTGCCAGTAGGTTTCTGAAAAAGGAAAATAGTTTTAAAAGATGTTTAGAAGACCTTAATCAAAGGCATCGGAAAACAAGCCAAGTTTGGATTTAAAAACATTTATACTTGGGGCTGACTTCACTTCTTTTGGCAAGTTATTCCATTTGTGTGCAGCACAGTAGCGAAATGCAGCTTCACAATGTTTACTTTGAAATCTGGGCTCCACTAATCGACCCAAGTTTGCAGAGCTCAGATCCCTGCTGCGCTTACATTCAATCAGCATTTCTTTAATGTATTCAGCACAGCGTAAAGTGCAGTCTGACTGCATATTGGTGGAATTTTCTTTCCTTTGGTATTTTCGTAGACTTTACACAGGTAGAATTGAACGTAAGGGTGAATGTGTCCCGTTGTGGAATGCGCAGCAGACCAATCAAAGCGGCTCCCCTCATTATCATTAAAATCTGGACGGTGAAAGCGCACACATGCTTGACAATGCAGGAGCAGAAATTGTTGTTGTGGTCCGGGAGATCAGATTGGCGCTCGGTAAAGTGCATTTATACAGCGAAACAGCAAGATCTCCTCTTGCGGCTAATGTAGTTGGGCGCGCATGTGACAATGGAGACCACCTTGCACCCATGACCGTGCATCCGTATGTGAATATGATTCGCGAGACAGCGTACGAAGGATAAGACATACTCTTTATTAGCATCCTTTAAAATATGTCATAATAATTATGTACTCTTGGATGTTGGTACTTCCAAAATGCAAACACCACCTATTTTTTATGAGTGCAGACACATGCTTTTCTACAAAGTCGTTTTTTATGCTCATCCAGTAAAAAAAAGGTGCAATTACTACACAGCAATGGCATCCGGCATAGTGTTTGTGCAGATTCATCCTCGTCATTTTGTCAAAGTTGAACAGAAACAACGGGAATTTTTCAGTTTACATTTAGTCCAAAAGGCTTCATCAGTTCTGATCAACTTCTTGAGCGTGTCTCGAAGAGATTTAGATTCAGTTATCACTCCACAACAGTGAAACAGGTCCATTATTCTCAGGCCTTTTCTGTTACATGCGACTTTTCATCCAGTTTAACTCTGCCCACACTCAGGCCCTCTCTGCACCTCTCAACCCACTGGTGTTGCACCTGGGTGTTGGCAGCACTCAGCTGCTGTAATTAAAGCAGCCTTTTATTGGCTTTGTCCTCGCCAAGGGAGATGTATGCAGGAATAAGGGAGGCCCCGGTTTATTGCCTGGGCATCTAAGAGAGGAGTTTTGATGATTGCACACTGGAGAGGGAAAAAGAAAGGGATAAAGAGAGCAATAAAGTCAAGAAGAAAGCTAAAATAAAAATGATAGCAGTGCAGAAGAAAGTGGATGAGTGAAAGTAAGTCCTTCCAGCTCCTCAGCTTTCATAAAGTCAAACATCACAATCAGACACATTGAGAGAGGAATAAAAAAAGGTCCACGGTAGGTAGCTAGAGTGGAACATATAGTAAGATAAGCGTCTTGCTGATGCCCCCAACCCCTGATTTGCTTTGCTGGATGCTAATCCCGTTGACCTGCAAGGTAGGTGAAATTGCTTTCGGCAGCTGTGGTTGCAGGTTGCCTCAGCACAGTCTCGCAGCCCAAGTCACACATCACCCGGCTACGTAGACGTTATGCAGAGCTGTTTCCATGCAGTGAAACAGGATTAACAAGGTATATAAAGGTAGAAACAGTTGAATAGATACATTGCAACAGACTCGCAAAGTACTGACATCTGGATCCTTTTCATGCCCGTGGAGCGGAACTGATTACCTCAAAGGTTGAATGGGCACGTGTGCATGCATTGATGTGCGTATGAGTGTGACCCTTGACCTTAAAATATCATTCATGGTTGAGTGACACTAGCTCTGGAGTTCACCCAGTAAAAGACAATTTCAATTTCATCAGAAAGGGTTCTTCCATAACAGTTTTGCCCCAGGTCCCTAAAGTCCCTGTGCTTCTAAATGGACTCAATAGAAGACACAAGGGTGACATAAATGTGCGTTCCTCCTTTTGTGTTTGGGACAGTGCATGTGGTTGGCCATGCGTCGGCAGTCCGGGACCGAGCAGATCTATTGCTTTCTAAAATTGCTGCTTTTTTTGTGCTTACACAGATGTCTGATGTCATTTGTTTTTAAATAGCAAGAAGAGAGAAGATTAACTGCACGGATGATGCTTTTCCTTCAACCATATGCTCCAATGTGCGATGTTATTTGTCAATGTCAGGAACTATTTAGTAATTTGAAGAGAGTCGAAATTTGCCTGACTGTGCTATTATTGCCTTCTGTCAGTGTAGGGCGTTTGTGGAAGGGGAGCTACAAAAGTTATTTCAGTTATTTGGGGCGTTGTGCTAATTTGCTTCTTAACCTTAAGATAAGGTACATTATAACATCATTCCAGTTTCATTTTATACATACTGAATATTAGTTTTTTTTTCTTTGTGATATCATTGGTGACACAAAGGAGCAGCGGATAACATTGTTACATTATGAAATAATGTTGATTGTACGTAAGCAAAATAGCAATGTTCACTTAATTGGTCGTGCACTTGAATTACAGACAAATATCAGAAACAACTTCGGGATGCATTGCAATTTCCACCACTGTAAACCGCACAGACAAGATATTGTTAGATTACGACCTCTTCTCCTTCAGTTTGCCCATCAGAGGTTGCCATAAAAATTGCATCGATTGTATGACTGAGTTTTATGCAAGATGACGGCCCTTTTTAGATGCAATCCTGCAATCCTGGGCTCGGCCGGTTTGCAACGGCTATTGGACAGGAACCAAACTTTCCGAAGCCGCATGTACCTGCCAGTGCCTATGTTTCAATCAATAGTGAGTCCTATTACTTTGGAAGGGCAGAATATCGGATGCAGCCCTCGTATTGAATCTTATTTAACTGTGCAAGTCGTCATAATGTTGGAGGCGGTCAATGTAAAGTTTCTTGTGTATAGTATACTGCAGTTATTGCAGTGGTTCTGAACCTTGTTAGAGGTACCGAACCCAACCAGTTCATATGCACATTCAACAAACCCTTCATTCGTGAATAAAATAAAAATGGGATTTTTTTTGTACAAATTCAAGACATAAAAAAACGCATTCATTAAAACAAAAACAAAAATTAAACATTAAGTATAAAGTATAAGTTTTTTTAAATTGTGCACAAAATGAACCAGCCATTGATGGTCAAGCGGGCATGTCATAACTAAGTGACATGTTGAGTCGGGTGTGTCTTAACCTCCATAGCAGAGGCTCTGTCGAACCCCTGAGACTGACTCACCGAACCCCAAGGGTTCGATCGAACCCAGGTTAAGAACCACTGAGTTATTGTTTTGTAAATGAGAAGTCCAGCTACTATTTCCACCTCTCCTGTGGGATGCAAGATGGTCCTGATATAATTATATCTTTTATGAAACTATACTCTCCTTATATTATGACATTATTATGATGATCTCCCTGCATTGTTTCATGAATGGCTAAGAGGCTGTTTTTCACGTAATCCTGTCACCGTGCAGCAAATCCAAACCCATTTCATGCTCTAATTTATTAAATTACCAAAAATACACTTCAAGAAGCCGTTTGATCACAGAATCATGAAAAAGCTTAATCGAACATCTGCGCCTATCCGGCCCGTTGCTGTCGTCATCCATCTCATCCTTAGCTTGTTCTCAAATCCTCTTTTGCAGCACTCGTGGTATTTCACAAGCTCAGTGAGATTAATTATCTCCATATTTTGCAAACACTGCACCGTGTGCAGTTCCCCTGTCTGCCGGAACGTGTACAATTAGCTCAGTTCATTTGGGTTGCAAATGAGTCGGCCCTCGCGATACTTGGCGGTCTCGCCGGGCCTCTTCTGCAACGTAGGAGAGAACTCAGCCAAGGATTGATCAAAAGCCTCCTACTCTGGCAGGCAGATGCTGAGTAAACAGAGAAAAAGAAACTGCACCGCCTCCCACTGCATCCACTTCTACCTTCAATATTTTTGTCTGTCTGCTGGTTAGCATTAAAGAAGCACCATGTAAGTATAGTTCATTAGGTTTTAGGATAATAGTTGATCTCTTGAGGTGGCTCAGAAAAGGGAAAAAGCTCAGTTGGACAATTGTAATTTTTTATTAATTTTTTTAAATGTTATTGACATAGCACATATTGCAACCAGACTCTGCATAATCTCCTGCTTGCTCATCCTGTCTCAGTTGTTTGCTTCATTATATTTGCTCACGTTCGTTTATATGAATAGAAGGATCATTACCGATCAGACCATTTTGGGGCATATTTTCCTGTGCGCTTCAGTCTGGAAAGACGCACAGCTGTGCACTTTTTAGACTTTGCAGATCCTCTCATTGACTTGAGTGTGTCACTTGCGCACCTTCAAATCTCGCCTTGACATTTTTTTTCCACACAATTCGATCTGTTTCTTCTTTGATAGTTGCTTCAGATCTGTCCTGTGCACTGCTGTTCATATAGCGCCTCCACAGTCGTGCAACGCTGCAATTACAGTCAAAATACAAAGCTGCCGCAGAGGGACATCAATCGCTCAATCAACAGAGCTTGAGCTTTACGCTGTGTTGAGCAATATCAATCGGTCTGGCTGGGGGCGGTACAAAATTAGCTTGAGGCGGCAGCCACGCAATTTTCAACACAGAAAAAATCCTGGGTTTGTTGCATTAACTTTTTGCCGCTGCAAGGTTTCTTACCTTCACTCTTCCCAATTCACACAATCACCTTTTGAAACCATTCTCCTGCTTAAGTATGGCCAGTCTGATCACAAATCACATTTTCCTCAAACATATGCATTGCTCAGTCAATTAATGCGGTCAATATTTTGACCCCTATTTGTTATCAATGTCTCATTAAGGAACTACAGTAATTGTCAAACTCAATATATGTGTGTAAAAGATTCCCAAACTCTCATTCCCCAGCCTTTGGATGTACTGGCCATTAATAGTTGGCTATTCCACTTTTCAATCCCAGCTTTTTTTGGCCTGAAAGACAAATGTTCTGAGCATTAGGAAGCTTAGGTGGAAATGTCAAGAATGTCTTCGGAATGTTAAGTGACTAAGTGTTATGTTTTTGTTTAGGGTTACATTTGGTCCTCATGTGGCCTTTTTTATCTCCACTTGTTCTCGTCATTCGTGTCCCTTGTGTTGAACCAATCAGCTCCTTCAACCCTTTGTGTCTTGTCCAGGTGTTTCTCGTTGTCTCGTCACTTTGCTTGGATTCAGTTCCCTGCGTTCTGTCCGTGTGAGTGTCTGTGTGCTCCTGTCATGTTTTGTTTCTGTCACAGGTTTTTTTTTTTGCTACTTTGGTGTCCTGTGATTTTCAGGACTTTGTTGGAGTACTTTAGTTAGTTTTTTCCAGTGTACTCCTGTTTGTTTTTGTGTTAAATACATTTTGTTTAGTCCACCCTGCTCCTCCTGCCTCCCTGCTTTTTGGGCTCCTACAACTACCACCTCGCAAAACTTGACACTGAGAAGGTTTAGTGTAAAAACATTAGACTGGCGGTGGTAATCCCAGATGATGGGTTCATTCTCACTTTGGAAGCCGACACGGTGAGGTGTTATATGAGACAACTGCGCCCCAACCCGACATGGAGAGCTGTTTAACCTGAAGCCCATCATCATTTGGCAGCAATGATTGTACAAAAAAAGGAGCACTTCTCACCTTGATCAGACCTCCACATCGCTACTTCCCGCTGATGGGAGGTCACTTCCTGCAGCTCATCTCATCCTGCATTCCTGCATTTTTGCTAACGGATTGATATGAGGAATCCAGCACAGCCTACCCACACAGTTCAGCCCTAGAGATGTTATTTTGGTCGGCAAGAATTATTGAAGGCTCCTCTGACTCACCCCTCAGCTTTTTCATTACCTACCCACTTGTATCGCCAGAGAGCCAGACAGAATCACTGCCTCTGATTTCAAATGCAATTTGCTCATTGATATGAAAACTGCATACTTTGCAAATCCAAAGGAGTTTGTGCGTGCCTGTGTGTGTGTGTGTGTGTGTGTGTGTGTGTGTGTGTGTGTGTGTGAGTGTGAGTGAGAGAGAGAGAACATGAATTCTATTTCTTTAGTATCAGAGAACAAGGAAGTACATTTAAAAAAATCCACTCAAAGTTTGTAACAATGTAGAGTAACTCAGTCATACCAAAAGTAGAACACCTACCAAGTATGAGGTATTCAACAAAGAAGCAGGCTTGAAAACAGGATCTCAAGGTTAATTATGCATTTTCAGACCGAAAAGTCAAGTGTAGAAATGATGACTTTTAGTGGCACTAATTAACTCTGCAGAAGAGGCTAATGCAAATCTATTTGACTGTTGGATAGGAGTCCTGCTGTCCATGCTGTCCATTGGCATGCACCGTCTGCTGGGAAATACAGTCTACTGGCCACATACTTAAAGTGTCGGCAACCGATAAATTTGAGTGTAACGAATGGTCTGTTTAAGTGACTGATTTTATCCTGCATGGGATAGAAGTGTGCTATGGCAACAAAGTCAACATTTGGAGCGGTTCTCATAACAACGGTTATTTGTGGTAATGTTTCATACTTTGCTGTTGTTGGACCTTTGGGCAGACACAGGTATTTATTTATTTTTGGTTCTATTTTATGTACTTCAGTCTAGTAATAAGTGCCGCAAAGATTTTGGTGGTGTTGTTTGCATGATTGTAATTTGAAAAATCCACATCGATTCAGAATGAAACGTGGACAGTCATCTAAATATAATTTCAGAAGGGTGGCACGGGGGTCAAAGGGTGGACTGGTGCCCGACCGGTTAGCGCGTCGGCCTCACAGTGCAGAGGTGCAGGGTTCGATTATGGCTCCAGCATCCCTCTGTGGAGTTTGCATGCTCTCCTCGTGCCTGTGTGGGTTTTCTCCGGGTACTTTGGTTTCCTCCCACATTCCCAAAACATGCATGGCAAGTTAATGGAACACTCTGAATTGTCCCTAGGTGTGATTGTGAGCATGGATGATTGTTCGTCTATGTGCCCTGCGATTGGCTGGCAACCGGTTCAGGGTGTACCCCGCCTACCACCTCAAAGACGGCTGGGATAGGCTCCAGTACGCTCGCGACCCTTGTGAGGATAAGCGGATCAGGAAATGGATGGATGGAAAATTTCAGAATTACTACTGAATGATTATGTTTTCTTTCTGGACACACAGTTGCACTTGGTTATTTCACTGACATGCTGTGAGTCACTGCAGATGCTAGCGACTCGTGACTTATACAAATACAAATCAAGAGAACCAAACTATTGTAGGAAATGGTATTTGCTTCAACAAAGAAGGACGGGTGCGCAGATAATGTCACATTTACTGCTTTTGTGCTTGTGTCAAAACACAAGCCGGTGATGACGGTACAAATGATTAGTGAATTGAGATGAATTGGATGCAGTGTGGAATGGCACCTTTTTTCATCGACCTAGGGCAGTCAAAGAAAAAAAATGATAACCGCTGCCTCTCCTTTTTCCAAACAGATTTTCAATTGACTTCCATTTTTCAGCTTTTTGGCAAAATTTGGTGGTCCAGAGATTATCGCATAGACTTCACAGTGCAGAGGTACTGGGGTCAATTCCAGCTCCGTCCTCCTGTGTGGAGTTTGCATGTTCTCCCCGTGGGGTTTCTCTGGGTAATCCGGTTTCCTCCCACATTCCAAAAACATGCATGGTATGTTGATTGAACCCTCTAAATTGTCCCTAGGTGTGAATGTGAGCGTGGATGGTTGTTCGTCTCTGTGTGCCCTGCAATTGGCTGGCAACCGGTTCAGGGTGTCCCCCCCGCCTACTGCCCGAAGACAGTTGGGATAGGCTCCAGCACCCCCCGCAATCCTTGTGAGGATAAGGCCCCAGTCCCATATAAGCACGGATGGACACGGCAGTCCCGGAAAGTGCCGGATCCCGCCGGATTAAGATCCGGGATGATCCGTGCTCTTTCTGGGGTTTTCGGTCGTCCAAAACCATCACGCCGGTGGTAACACGGCAGCTACACGGTCGAACCCGCATAAACACGGCAGCAACACGGAATCAACACGGTGCCTACACGAATGACCAAGGATCGCACGGACAGTCAAGGCAGAGCGGCGGAATAACACGAACCTACACGGCAGTGACACGAACAGTTACGGACCAACACGACGCCTACACGAATCATCCCGGCGCCTACACGGGCGGCGACATCGAACACACACGGTCCACCCCGGACCGTCAAGAACTTGTATAAAAGCTGGCTAATTTCCGGTGATCCCATTTTCTGACCCAGATGGTTCTCTTTTCCTTCTATTCACTGTAGATACCACTTTTTCACGGCTTCTCTATCTCGTATCTTCGCTTTAGCAATGAGGATAGTGTTTTCAACCTGAGCTTTTGCAGTTGAAGCTGGCATCTCATCAGCATCAGGTTGTTCTCGGCCGTCATCTGATCCCCATGTTGCAGCGTCGGTAGCACAGGAAAAGAGTGAATCGTTGTTCAAATTTCCCCTATTTATATGAGCATGAGCCATCGTCCGTGTTATCCCGTGTTCCTCCGTCATAGTCCGCATTAGTCCGTGTTTTCACCGTGTTTGCACCGTGAACGCCCTTGTTGCCACCCTGTCTATCCGCTCATCGTCCGTGATATTCCTTGTTCTTCCATGATAGTCCGTGTATCCGCCGTGTTTCAACCGTGTTGTATCCGTTTTGCACCGCTCTTCGTCCGTAGTAGCTCCGTGTTGATCCGTGAGGGTAGTCCTGAGTTGACACTGTCCGGCGTGAGTCCGTGTAACCACCGTGAAAGTTCCGAGACAACCGTACCTCTGCCGCCAGGATTCTTGATGGTCCGGGTGTGAATTTTTTCCCGGACTGTCAAGGACATACACGGACAAACACGGCAGGGATACGACTGTCCCCGGACCCTACACGGCAGCTACACGGACCTACACGGCAGCTACGCGGACCTACACGGTTGTTGCCAACTCCCCGGACCTTCACGGACGAACACGACAGTTTTGAACTTCCCAAAACCACCGTGTTGGCCTCCCGGAGCCCCAAGGACAGTGCCGGACGTTCCAGGACGAAGAGGGTTCACCGCGGAGCTACACGGCGGCTACACGGTCCACACGCCGGATCGTGCCGGATGTGGTCCGTGTTGATCCGGCACCTATATGGGACTAAGGCGTAAGCGGATCGGAAAATGAATGGAAGGATACATCTTCCCTCAACATCCTCCAAGTACATTTTTTTTTGCAGCCGTTAATATTATCACAATCTTGAATCAGACATTACTGTTAGCCATCTCGGATGTTTATTAAAATGCCTCAGTGGTTCTCCTGTGCTGGCAGCAATTGGCTGTGTCGTTTCGGGGCAGTTGTTTGAAAAGAAAGATGAAGAAAAGCAGCAATGAATGTGTGTGTGCCGCTTTGTTTTCTAGAATAAACAAGGGATGGCTGTAAGATGGTGAGCAGACATGAATTATATACAGACACTGAAACTGTCATGGCTTAATTTATTTGAGATGGGTTTTTTTTGTTTTAATTACTCTTCCAGGAAAATGTGAGTCACATACCTGCATGTTGTCTCGATGTTGGATATGTTTCTCTTAGGCATGCCGATGAGGTTGCGATGCCTTACATGCACATACTTACTTGCAGGACCTTCAGCTCTCCTTTTGACCGGCGTCTGTATTCCATTTAACATCAAACAAACACATCATTTGTCTTCCTCTCCATGGTTCTCTAGTCAACAAAGGTGTCATATTAAGTTCCAGCGGTATGTGATTTGCATTGTGGCCTTTTCAGTGTGATGGAAAAAAAAAAAATATATATATATATATATATATATACACATTATATATATATTTTTTTTTTTTTTTTTTCATCACACTGAAAAGGCCACAATGCAAATCACATACATTATATATATACACACACATATATATATATATATATATATATATATATATATATATATATATATATATATATATATATATATATATATATATATATATATATATATATGTGTGTGTATATATATATATGTGTGTGTGTATATTTTGTCACTATATATATATATATATATATATATATATATATATATATATATATATATATACACATCTGTGTATATGTTGTTTGCACTTTTAACCTTCTTCTCTGCAGAGAGGAATAGCAAGCAGCAGGGTAGTTCTGACTTGTATCTTATCTAGATGGCGTAGTCTATTGGGGCTTGGCCTACATAGAATGCTTGCCGTGTCTCTTCTTTAAAAGGAGACCTTACAGGCAGTGCAGTACAGAGCAGAGGCCGTATTCACCATACACAGTACAAACAACAGGAACACACAAGGTGCTGGTGGGTGTGCTTATGTAAGGGACGATATGTTAACAGAGACGTTCGTCAGGACAGGCAGGGGAGGAAGAGCCTACCTGTCCTCTCCTTGCATGTGAAATGGATTAAAAAAACAAAACTGATGATTGCAGTCAATTATTTTCCATTTTAGTTGTCTGTTCTACGCTTTCCCGTGATTTTCTTTTTCAATCCAATAATGTCAACGATTTCATCATTCCCATGAATCAAATAGCTGAATGTGTGTATTTCCTGCTCAAATGCACGATCAAAAGCTTTGCACTTTCAGTGCCTTCAGCAACTATACACACATTTTATGCCACACTCCAAATCTAACACCGACCAGAGCCCGCCTGATGATCGCGTGCTGCCGCCAAGAGCTCAGTCCGTCGGCACAGGTCCTCAAGGAAGGAGGCCGGGGGCAGAAGGAATAGAGGCAGCAGCGGCAGTTTGTGGGCATCCACGACAGCAGGACACAAGCGCGGGTCTGTGCCGGAGCTTGGCTCTGCAGGAAGAACGAGAGCATTGTGAGCGCTCCAGGCTCGGCATTCTATACAGCGGAACACAACAGCAGATTAAAAACATTTGCAGGGACGGCTGGAGGGCTAATTTGCAATGGTGGTGATTACATGAGAGGTGCGTCAGTGGCAACAGCAATGAATGCATCTTCCATCTTTGCCTTTTACTCGTTCTTGCGGAGCAAAGCTCTGATGTAATGCCAATATTAGTTTTTTTTTGGTTATTTTTTTTTTCATCCCAAAACTTATTTTATGTAACAAACAAAACACTGAAAAAGAATATTAAAACCCACTCTAGCATGTTTTTTCATCACTCAATTGAGATTCAATGAAACACTTGAGATAACACACGGCTGTTCTGATTTTGTCGCATTTGTGCCAGAATCTTTTCATCCAGCACATAGATTATAAAATATCTCCACGTACCCCCTGCAATGTGCTCACATACTAGTCACACAGTTCTCCACACAGCTATCAATAGTTGAATGCAATCACTTATTTCTTTGCAAAACCGTGAGTGAGTGGCGGGTGTTTTGCTCCATCTCATTGTCGGTCACTGCCAACGAACGATTTGTAGGACGATGTTGTTCATGCTACAGAATGCGGCAAGACAACAAAAATTTGGCTGTGAATTTAATTTGGGTGTCTTGGAGGTAGGGGACATGTATAAACATGCAGAAAAATGGCCCTCGAGTATCTGAGTTGCCCACCTCTGTTCCACGGCAATATTCAACCATGAAGAACTTCAAATTATGTTCAGACTATCTCGAAAGTTTTTGTTGATTTTTGTGAATATTTGTCACTTAACTGTCTCCGATAATCCCATAATGACAAATAATGTATCATCACATTCTGAGCTGCAGTAAGCAGTGCTACTGTAACCAAAACCCTTAATGTCTGTTGAAAAACTCTACGGCACTCAATTGTGGAAAGAAAGGTTGAAGTTTGTAGTACTGTAGTTTTCAAATACGTCACCGTGTTTGCAACTCCAGGTTCTCCGAGTGTCCCAAGTACATAGTGTCCTCAAAGTTTCTTGTCCAGCTTTAGTCTTGCAGCCTGGCCTCATTAATATCAGCGGGATGACTGTTGAAGGAGCAGAAGTCGATGTCCCTAAACTGTGTCAGCATCAAGTGTGGGCACTAAATGGACCTGATGTGCAGGACTGGAAATAAAGAACAAATCTTAACAGGACAGCTTGTACTTGAGATGGAGGAGGACGAGGGGGAGAAGGAGCATCCTTTGACAGCACTAACGGAATGGGTTTTTTCCAACTGTGAAGAAGGTTTTTTTGGACTGTCGCTCTCAACTCTACAGCATCTATCCATCCTCTATCCGAACCGCTTCTCCTCACGGGGGTCGCGAGTTTGCTGTACTCTATCCCAGCTGTCTTCAGGCAGTAGGCAGGGCACACCCTGAACTGGTTGCCAGCCAATTGCAGGGCACACACATTGACAAACAAACCATTTGTGCTTTGATTTACTTAGGTTTCATTTTATTCCACAACAAATTAGGCTTTTACTGTTGGTTGAACGTAATAGGCAAACGTTACATATTCACATGTTCTTACTGCCCTTTAATATGAAATATTTCACCAAAAATTTGATTATTTAAATTTTTGTGCCTCAATCATGGAATCATTTTATTTTCATGTACCATTCGAAGTGCAACTACCACTGTCATAGATTTTGAAATATACAGTAAACTGACATGGACACTCAAGAGTTATTAACTAAGCGCAGGTGACGTACAGAGTGTCAGCCGCCGCTGTGCCGGTGTCTTAAATGTGTGTCTTCGTGGCTGCCTTTTCAGGATTACGTCGATTATTCATTCTTGCAGTGTGTTTTGTTGCAACAGTACCTTTACAAAGCCACTACAGCTTGGCAGTCAGAAGCATTCTTTGTTTGATATTCCGTTTTGCTTTCGGAGTGAATTCATTTGACTCTAATTATATTGAGGGTGAATTTTCACCCGATATTTGCCACGCCACATAGATTCCACAGTGCCCTTAGCATCTGCTTCTTTTGCCTACTTGGTGAGCCGTCCGTGCTCAACCTCCACCCTTCTAAGTGCTGTGCAACATCACGTCGCCTCCTGCCATCATATCATTTCACACGCGTCTGCCGTCACATCCCTCGCCCATTGTCCCCTGCAGCTCTGAGCCACCCTCTTGGGAAGGGTGAGGCAAATGGGAGTACACAGAATGGGGAGGCATGATTGGACAATCACAGTAACAGATATGTAATAAATTTTTGAGTGTAACACCTGAGAGACACGTTCAGTATTTGCATAAATATAATGCATGGAAATGATGAGGTGGAGATTTGTTTTTACCCACCTCGACTTCCAATCTCTCTGCCTACCCCTCCTCTTTCTCCTTTCTGTCGAGTCTGTAACTATGAATCTATGAACCTCATCCTGAATTAAAGCTTGCATATCTGACTCTTGCTTGCGATTGATGATGTTGTTCTTTTTGGCAGGTTGAGCAGCATTCCTGCTTGACCTCTAGCCAGATGCAGCAGTCAAATGATGATGATGATGATGTTTCGTCCTGATCCTGAGCTCTCTTTTAGACCTCTACTAGGAGCTTTTGCAGCAGGGTTATAAATGGTTCTATTCAGTCATATACAGTAAGGAGCAGGAAACTGTCTGTGCAGCAGACTGGTTGAAAAATGCAGCACGTGCAGCAGACGCTGAGCCTTGCCTTGCTTATATCATACACGGTAACACGGATATGCTTGGATATAATGGATTTCTTTTATTTTGAGGGGTCTTATAGTTACGCAGCGGCTTCTATTATTGAAGGAATCTGTAATGATGTATCCATGTAAAGTCATTATTTCTCCTCTTGGCTTTAATGCTTGAGTTCCCATCAGCACATTCCTCTTGCTGCCTTCCTGTTGGTTATCTTGTTTCAATAGTGACCCTTCCAAGACGAATTGTTGTCATTAGTAAAGCGGATTCCCTCTCAAGGAAAGAGCTCTCCAACAGGACGTCACTCAATTGTTTTCATTCAACTTTTCTCTATGACACACAAAGTAGAGGTGGCACTACCCATTGGGTTGGTGTTTACTTAACAAGTGTTCCGCGCAGCTGGATAGGCAGAGAGCAAAGAGCTGGCCTCACAAAGACAATTGAAAGAGTCATACTTTCATTCGTGTATTTGCTGCTGCCGGGGTTCTTTTCGTGAATAGAAAAACCAATAAGGCGTAGAAAAAATAGTAGTGTGTTTCCGGTAACATGAAATTTCGGCATAGGGTCGGTAGGTCGGACAAATGTTTTTATTTTTTAAAATATTTTTGCCACGCCCTCATCATAAATGTAAACAAAATAACCATAAAACATAAAACAAGGAGACATTGAAACCCCGCCGCCGAAGGAAAACAAACAAACAAAAACTACGGCACCCTGAGGATTTCACGTAACAATAGTTACCGGTAGCGTGTCGCTTCGTGGCGTCATTTTACGGTACCGAAACATAGTTTAACCATTAAAGTCACCGCACACGACTTGACTGTGTGATCAACGCGATTTCACTGTGCCTCTGTGTGTTTGTGGTGTGTGGGTGTGTTTCTTCGAATTTACTTTCGTTTTGAGTGTTGGGGGACGCAACAGATAGGTGCGTATGCGGGTTGCTATTTTAGTCCGCAAATTGAGGAATCGCGGATGAAAGTTTGAGATGGCGCGAAAAAACTCACAAAGGTCTACTAATTACGCCATTTAAGAAATGGCAATGCCAGTCTGATTTTTCGTATGAATCGTCCGAAGGCGTATCACTAAACTCACCTGTGACGTATGCACAAAACACGAGAGCGAGAGACGGACGACGCGAGGCACGATTACATGGCAAATTGGACATTAGATTTGTAGGCTAATCGCTGTGAAAATATTGTGAAAAGTATTGGTTATTCTATAATTTACTGGTTGTAGCATGGTAACTTTATGAATAAAATATTCGTCACAAGGTGTAGTAATGCTAGACTGCAACACACAAAACGCGTCTAAACTATTTTCGAGATCGCGTCGCGCCATGATTCAATGTTGTTGACACACGACGGCAAATGACGCGCATGCTCAACGTGAATATCGCGAGTTTGCACCGATGTAAACATCTTTCCTTTTATTATTTATAATTTTGTCTGTGGTTTTATTGTTCTTGTTTTGATTGTAAAGCGTCCTTGAGTGTTTTGAAAGGCGCGTATAAATGAAATGTACTGTAATATCTGTTTCTTGTATTCGTGTGACGTCATAGAAAGGAGGGGCGAGGTTGGGGAATATTGGCTCCGGTAGTTAGTCTGAGTGTGGAGCGCATGAGCGTGAGTTGTGGCTAACAGCAACTCCTTTGAATGCGTGTGTTTATTGCTTGTTTTGTTTATTAAAAAGCGACGAATTGCATCAGTGACTGCGTGCATCCTTCTCCCCGTTATTGAAGGGCATTACAGTACTATTATTATTATTATTATTATTACACAAAAATGTAGAAGGTTTGAAAAAAATGCCGACCGGAACGTTTTTGTTCGAGGTAGAAATTCTCGGTCGGTCGGGTTACCGGAAACACACTACTTTTTTTTCTACGCCTAACAACAAAAAAGGCTTTTAATAGGTGTCAAAATAGCGAGACTGCTGGCAGTTGAGATAGTTTTCACCATGGACATTAAAGAACCCAAGTTCATATGATTTCATGCCCAAAATATTCTTTTGTTTATTTAGGAGAGCCACTTTCCCTGTTCCCATCCTTGTCATTGTTACCATTGTCCTTGTGTACTGATTAATGAAGTCAGATGGTCAAAGCAGTGTCACAGCAGAGGCTTGATGTAATGAAGTCACAACAGGATCGGATTTTCTTCCCACTCTATCAATTGCAGGCTGCAAACATGCCTTTCTGTTGTCCGCCTGCTCAGATCATTCACTGGTGGCCGATCTGCTGAACACAACGGCGCCTCCTTCTCTGACCTGTGTCTCAGCCTATGGTGACATCACATCTGCATCTTGCCTTATAAGGGGATGTGATGGAGGGGGAACATCACAGTGCGCTTTGTGACTCAATTGCTGCAGCAGTCAGACCTCACTGCTGCATTTTTAGGCATCCTGCTATTTCATGCCAAAACCTCGTTGAGTGGATCCATTTTTAGATGGAGGACATGCTTTACTAGGCAATGTACCTCCATTGTCCTCTATTCTTATGTGTGCGTTGCAATGAATATGAATTGATTGCTCAGTATTTGCTATACTGTCCACGCCATTGTTTTTCCGTACTTGCCAAAAGCTGCTTAACTCATTGAGTACCAGCCAATTCTAAACCAAGTCTGAAAAGACGTATAAAAACGTCTTTGGGAGTGAATGAGTTAAGCACCCGTGGTATTCATGCACGCTGATGGACATTGTCAGCCTTTTTACGAGCTGCATGACAAGTCTCTACTAAGACAGTGACTATGTGTACATGCAGTCAGTACTCTCGTGACGCAAAAAGATGTCAATTCCATGTCGACTATTAATAAAACACATTACACTGGATCGTGTCACACACCTCAGGAATAAATCAGTCGTTTTCCTCCCTGCTCCAAAAGTGTGCTGCTGTGCTGAGCACGGCTGCATGTGAACTTGGCCGTCCTTGTTTACCTCTGCTTGTGTATTTCCGGCAAGTTGCGTGCTAGACGCACAGGCTTATACACACATATGTGTGTCTGGATACAAATTGTGTCATTTTCACGTTGGAGACAAAAAAATAAAAATAACGTGAACACACAGTACCGAAATGTACCATCCTTGAATGGTATTCCACCCCATATATCACAATTTATGTTCTTTTATTTGAGAGATGCACACCTCCAGTAAATGTGTAGATTTTTTTCCTTTTACGTATCGTATGGTTATGCTGTCTCCATCACTACAGTTGTTTGGCGAAAAGCCAAGATTTGAACGGTTCTTGTTACTTGTTTCCTTAGCACTGCTTAGCCAGTGACTTTCTAACAACTGTTTTGTTGAGAGCAGCTGCTGGTTGTTGGTGGATGTTAGATGTTGTGCTTCACTAAGCAAACGTGTTAGGCACACAGATGGAAAAGCTTAGCTCTGTAAAAGGCCCATTGCATATATACACTGGAAGAAAAATTGTTCAATTTTATTTCATCAAGTGGTTGTGGTCGAAATCCGATCATCTGGATCCTGATATGTTTTATAAGTAGACCACTGCTCTACACCCCCCCAAAAAAAGTGTTTGGATTTACATGTGTTCATTTCGTGCAACCACTTGATGAAATGAAATTGCGAAAATTCAACACACCATTTTTTCAATGTACCTGTATTGTACAGAAATTGAATTGGTTATTAGATAGATATTATTATTATTATTATTATTATTATTATTACACAAATGAGCGCTTTATTAAAATGACATAACATTGATATTGCCACGCAGTTTGGTGCAGACTCTAAAAACATTTGTTGCTTGAACAGAGATGCAATTGTTGTTGGTAAAATTTGCAGGACTAAGTAAATTAATAAAAACAAATTAGATTTATGTCAAATTGAGGAAAATAGCTTTTGAAAGCTATATTTCCAAACCATTTTTTAGCCATTCTTTAGTCTATGCCAGGGGTCACTGACCTTTTGTGTTTGTTTTGTTTTCAGCCCCAGCTAGAGCAATGCGTGTTTCCCTCCAGTCTGTTCACCTGTTCCCGGTCATCATTAGCCTTGTATTTCAGGACTCTGACTTCTGCTACTCCTTTGTCGGATTATTGACCTTGCTCGCTGTGGTGCTTTAAGTGTTATTTTGTAGACCTCTCGATACTATTCTTAGTCATTCTCATTTTTCATAGATCCTTGTTTGTAAATATTTTCATTTTTTTATTATTGCTCTTCATCTTTGGTTCTGCGTTGTTGGATTTTCAGCAATTCGTTTGTGTATTATTGGGTGTTTCCATTGTACCTAGCCTTTTATAAGCGCTTTTTGTTCATTCATTGTTTTTCCCTGGCTCCGTGTGACCAGCCGTTTCTGTTTGTACTTGGTCAGTGCGCTTTTCTGTCAATACATCTTCTACGTCATTCCGAGAATTTCACAATTTCCTGTCACTGACCAGCTATTTTTAGAACAAGCCCACAGACTACTCATGTGGTCCTTGGGGTCTACCTGGTGCCCGTGGGCAGAACATTGTTGACCGCTGGTCTATATAGTATTTGTGGTGTCACACAACCCTGTGACCATAACAAATGATTGCGCTGTTATAGCCCTCAGCTCTTTCGAGCATTCATTCGGTAATCTGCCTCCAATTCGCATTTGCACTGTACAATTACTCAACTTCTTTTCCTCTCAAAAAGCCCATATTTTAGCTGTACAGTAGTTCACGCACCATGCTAAATGCACATTCATCATTCTGTCCCTGCCTCAAGTATCAGTCTTTCAGCATTCAGTAATGTCAAGACACCCGAAGAGCTTTCATCTGTATAACGCGTTCCCACAGACAAGCTCCTGACGCAGCGTCAGGAGCAACTGGGGGGGGTCAGTATCTTGCTCAACGACACTTCGACACGGTCACAGGGGCCAGTGATCAAACTCACAACCTTTGGGTTGCGAGACGACCACTCCTGAGCCATGCTGCTTTCACATCTATGTCCTTTCGATCTGTATGTAAATGTACTGCTTACTAACAAAGTATATATTAGAATAAAAACGTAGGACGAACCAGAATCATGCCATCAAGTGATCAATTTATAACAAGGCATTTGAGCAATCAAGGCATTTGTGATTGATGGAGCTCATAAATTGTCACTCATGAATAACAATAACAGCCTTGAATAACAATAACAATAAAATCTAATTCACTTTGATAATTCAAGCACCTTCTTCGAGATAGTAATTCTATACAACAGGATATCAAAAAGTGTAAAATATTGGCTGTCTCTGTTTAGTTTGAATTGAAAGCCAACAGCTGTGTTCACATATTAAGAGAACAGAAAATATTCATACTAATTGGACTTTTTTTGTTCTACAGGAAACGAAGTCCATCTGCATCCAGGGATCCAAACCAAAAATACGACCAAAGGGAGGGGATTGACCATTCGCAGTATGCCCCGACAGACGGAAGCATGCCCAGATCACCGTCTGACTATGGGAATGGGGACCCTCGGCGGGCTCCGAGGGGCCCACACTTGTACCCGGACGTAAATGCAGCATGGACTGGCTACAGAGACCGGCAGGGTCCTGGACACTGGCACTCCCAGGAATACACTCTGGACCAGGAGCTAGATGGGCCACACAATGAATATGAGCGCCAGAGACAACGGCAGGAGGAGTTCCAGACTCGCTATCGCAGTGACCCCAACCTAGCACGCTATCCTGTTAAGCCGCAGCCCTATGAAGAGCAGATGAGAATGCATGCGGAGGTGGGCCGCCTGAGGCATGAGCGACGTCATAGCGATGTCTCGCTAGCTTACACTGAGCAGGACGACCCGGCTCCGATTCGGCTGTCACGTCAACACCTCACTGAGCGGCGTCCGCCTATGGTGGGACAGCGATCTTACTCTGTTGACCGCTCCTCGCCAGGGCCCATGGGTCCTGGCCTTGGGGGCCACAGAACATCAAATCACAGCCCCCAACACCTCACCGCAGCCCTGTGTTATCTGGGGATCTTCGGAGAGGTGACATGGGCGGAGGAGGGGAATCTATGAGGAGACAACAACATCACTTGGACCCCAATTCAGCTGTTCGCAAGAGCAAGAGGGAGAAGATGGAAAGCATGTTGAGGAATGACTCTCTGAGCTCGGATCAGTCGGAGTCTGTACGTCCTCCACCCCCCAAGCCCCACAAAACAAAAAAGGGAGGGAAGATGCGGCAGGTGTCACTGAGCAGCTCAGAAGAGGAGTTGGCAACTACGCCGGAGTACACCAGCTGTGAGGATGTGGAGATAGAGAGTGAGTCAGTCAGTGAGAAAGGTACGTACACACCCCTTTAGCATCACTCTTTCTGTATTTACTATGCTTTTTCCCCTCTGCAACTGCAATCTACACTCCATTGTAATTATGACAACATAATGTGTGGGGTTTTTTTTTCAGAGAAGGCAGATTCGGTTATTCTTGTTTCATGTTTATGTTGATTGGTTGTGATGATGTAGCTTGAGCTGTCAGGTATAACCTTCAGTGTGTGCTTTCTCCGTAAGAGGCACCTTTACTCTGTTTTGCAAGGTCTGTTAAAGGCTCATTGTTTTCTGTTCTACCCAAAAACAAAAACAACAACAAAAAAAATTGGTTCCTTATATTAAACATGAGCACTTATATGTGAGTTATGCTTGAAATTTTACAATTTTAGCAACTTGCCATCAACAGTAAGAATGAAAAACATTGAGCTTGTGTGTGTGTGTGTGTGTGTGTGTGTGTGTGTGTGTGTGTGTGTGTGTGCGTGTGCGTGTGTGTGGTTACAAAAAAAAAGTCATATCCCAGATGAAAAATGCAATTTGATTTAACTGGTAAATGGGGTGCACTATATATGCCTGAAGAGCTTGACACACAAATACACGTATTTGCCAAACTATTGAACTGTTAAATACAGCGGGAACACACTCGTGGCTTCCTACCGCTGTTTTAACTCCTAAAATACCTGAACCAGAATACAATCCTGGTGGATTAATTTTAATTTTAACGTGCATCCTAAATCTTGGTGGCACCCAAAACAAAGTTACCATGACTGTCTTTTGGGGGATGGCAAACAACTTTTGGTGCATTATCGCCACCTTCTAAAATGTCATGAGATTAAAAACGTTTTCATGGTTCTTCCAATTTCTTTTGCATTCACTGTAATGCATTAGAAACATATCTCACTTTTTAACAGATTTACTTATTTACAATATTACAATCATTCCAAATATGCATTGCATGGATTGGGGCTGGACGGGGCAGTGGAGACACACCTGGGACAGAGCAGTCGCTCTCATCTTTGCATCTGCAAAGATGTGAAGTGTAACCAGGTGGATATGTGACCATAATTTAATCTCACGTTAAACGAATCATTAAGTAGATATTTGTGGTGATAGTAAATGATTCTGACACGCAGACAGAGCATTTGTTTCAGACAGGCACCAATGAAGGTGACATCGTCTTTCGTAGATGTCTACATGAAATGATGACATCGAGGAGGCATACCGCCACCAATCGTACAGGAAGCGCACAGTGTTTTCATGTATAGACACTGAAGTCCATTCAAGCAAAGACAGGATGTGTCTCCATCAGCCGGGTGTCTGTCAATGACAGACTGAGAGTTCCGTCGGTACTTTTACCGACAATTTTTCGGGACAATTACACTGACGGAAGAAAACCCACTTCCCACAGTGTCTGTCTTTTTTTTCGTGAGTTTGCTGTCATTGGTAATTCGTTTGCAACACGGGCAACCATTAGCAATGATTTATTTGTAGTGAAGATTCATTAGTTGCTTGTGTTTGTTGAAAATGCATGAAAAAAGGACCTTTAAAAAAAAACCTGCTTTTTGAATCACAATTGCGAAATTGATGCGACAAAAAATTGCAGGTGCATCATTTTCCAAAATCGTTCAGCTTTAATTTAGCCTTAAATATGATTTATTCTGTTGTGTAAATATTGTGCTCCCTGACAGACATAACCCAGTGGTAAATTATTGATGTGGGGCTTTCCAGGTAGGAGAGACGAAGTCAGGCCGTTTTAGGATTAGAGTTAATGTTGGTTCTGTCTGCATATGTCTGCCTTCTCCACATTCAAGCCTGTATAGGAGTGAGTCTGAAATCAAACATAGGACTTAAACTGCATTCCATCCTCTTAGAAACGAATTTTCTGTACCAGTGTACCAGGATTTGTTTGATTTTATAATTGGCTGTTTTACTTTTTTTATCGACAATTACAGCTGTTTGATTGAGCCACAAAATACTGCACTGAACTATTGAATCATTTTGCTAAGACATAAATAATGCGCGTTTATGTTATTATTGAAATTCAGAGTAGTAATATGTCACACTTATAACGGTGACAGGACAGCCATTGATCCATCTGTTTTTCAACGATTTCCACAGTGATTTTGACCAAGATTGTCATTCGTCGTTCCATTTCAAATATTCACCTTAACTCTTTTGTTCCGCAGCCAAAGCAAAACTAAACAATCAACCTGAACCTGAGGCCAAATCGGCAAAGAGACAGAAAAGAGGGCGCAAAGCACCTTTTGGCCATATGTGGTCTGTCAGCATCTCAGGGTTTGTGCACTCAGCTTGCCTGGGTGTAGAGATGAGACGTAATAGCAGGCTAAGCAGGGTGCATTTTAAGCTCCAAAAGCCCCAGAGGCCTCCTGGAGGGAGGAAGGTTTGATGGAATGAGAAGAAGCGAAGTTGGGAAGCGAGAGGGTGTGCCATCCGTAATGGGTCTGGCCCGTGCCTGTGAGAGCTGGTTACTGATTTACCTCTATGATCCTCTCCCTGTGTTTTACTCCTTATTGATTCCCCTGACATGCAGTCTCATAATAGTGCCGAACAGACAAAATAGGGGACGGAGGGGTTGGCTAACTACAGCAGTGAGGAGGGCATTGTGCAGTCATAGGCAAACATTCCTAATGATTCATGTGGAAATCAGTTTTTGCAACCCAGGAAATCCGTGAAACAATTTGAACCCATTTTTCCAACCAATCGCGGTTAGTGTAGTGGTTCACTTGCTTGACTCAGGGACCATGTGAACGTAAGTGTGAATGTCAGCCTCTCTCATTATAAGTGAATGGCGATCAATCCAGGCTGAAGTCCGCCTTGCTCTGTGTCTCACTTGGTTAGGCTCCAGGTACCTGCGACCAAGTGTGTGCACTTGAATGGGGCTAACGCTTCGATAGTACTTTAAATAATCGCAGCATTTTAAAACATATACTGTACTGTGATCCCTCGCAATTAGTCACGATCGGTGACACTGTCACCTTGGTAACATACCGTACACAGTTTCACACGTGCCTCTTTTTTGCACCTATTGCGTTGTAGTAAAACCAGCAGCAATAATTAACGATCCAATTAATAGTTTACACTGTTTTTTAATTTTTATTGAGCTGTCAAAGTGATGGAGAGCATGCTGGTGGTGAACTCCACCACTGCCTGCGCTCTGCCTTCATCCTGAATCAGCACTTTGTGGTGCCTAGGAGCCAGGGCGAACAGGGAGGGCTGGGCGTAGACTGCTGATACTCACAATTCACTACTCTGATGAGTTTCCTCCCCCGTTAAAAAGCACACAGTGCCTTGTTGGAGAACGGTGCCCAATTTTGGAGGGCCGCGGTTAATAAAGATTGAGCAGAGAGAAACGGAACACTGCATGGCCCTCTGTGCCGACACCCGTACTCACTTGTTTTAACAGACGCAGATGATGGCCTTGGAGGAAAAAAACAAGAGCGTATTGGCGATGTTATATACTGTAAGTGTCTGTTTGTGTGTGTGCGCGAGCACACTTGATGACTTCAGGGTAAGGTAATTTAGTATGTGAAAGGCAGTACAAGATAGACAAGCGCAAGACAGGCAATTACAGTACAGAGATATTGTGAGTCTCTGCTTCGTAATGACAACAGCTTCCACTCTTCTGGGAAGAGTCACTGAAAACCTTTGTGAAGTTTTTTGTGTTTGTAAGATCTTATTTGGTCCATTTGTCTAAAAGAACATCTATTGTTTTTTGTTGTTGTTTTTTTTTTAGACCGCTTAGCCTGTTCAGGGTCGCAGGAAACTGGGCCTACCCCAGAGAACTAGTTGCCAGTCAGTCACAGGGCACCTATCGGACAGACACCATTCACTCTCACATTCACATTGTGACTTTGTGGAGACTGAACTGCAGCCCTACACAGACTACAAGCAAATATACTCCTTCTACAATTCTTACACGCAGACACTGACTGTTCAGTGACCGCGTGTAAGATCAAATAGATATGTTGGGTCCCTCCAGATCATCTGTTCTTGTTCGATGCAAAGGTGTTTAGATGGGTTGAGGTCAGGACTTTGTTTGCAAGTCAGTGTTGTCCAAAATTCAGCTTTCCTGAGATTGGTTCATGAATTGATCAAGTGTAATTTGTGCACGCATGCAGTACGATGTGTTTTTACAGTAAGCAGGTCCGTTTTTCATTTCCCAGATAAAAAGTCTGACCTCAGGAGTTTGTCTACCAGGCTTAAATACTCTCCAGTGTTTATACTGCTGACACCAAAGCAGCTGGGGAAAATAATCACTCTTGTCAGCTGCTGTTAGAGGGTCACAGAGGCTAACGCCTGTCAAGGGACATTCAAAGTGCTTTATCAAAATGCATGATTCGTTTTCATACTAACATCTGATGGCTGTATGGATGGCGGTAATGATTATGATGATGATGCTTTCTCACAACTCTGGAGAAGACAAGCATGTCTTATGACAATTAGCTTTTATGGAGCTTTGATCTTGGCGCACTATAGGGCATATTCTACTGTTTGCACTTCGGTAAATTCCCTATGCACGTTCAAGGCACCTCGATTCTCCTGTCTTGGCTTCTGAATCACCCACCATACGTAACCACCAAAGAGGCGTGATTCTGGGAAGCCTGAGGGCGGACCTAATTTCTGGATTGTGGAGTTTTTGTGAGACATAAAGTCCGTTGAGATCCATTTTGAGAAATAGATGTCACACTTTGCTTGTTTTCCTCGTGGATCCGGAAGTGATCTACCCCACTGCCTGCTTTCTGGAAAAGAGACAGGCAAGTGAAAGCTTTTTGAAACAAATACATAGGTGGTCAGAAGAGGAAGGAGAAAGCTTTGGAGAAAAAAGGAAACAATTGTTTCCTGACTGTGTGGAGCTTACCGAGACTGACGGTGAGCTGGTATCCGGTCTCTTACGCCCAAACCCAGAATTAATCAATCAAATGTAATTGGATTTTGCTACGCCTGTATCGGAACAAGATTCATCAGTATATACACACTGACATACAATCATTCGCGCTCACGCTCACACCTAGAGACTATTTAGAGTGTTCCGTTAACCTGCCATGCATGTTTTTGGAATGTGGGAGGTTACCGTAGTACCCGGCGAAAACCCACGCAGGCACGGGGAGAAGAAGCAAACTCCACACAGGAAGGCCGGAGTCAGAATCTAACCTCACACCTCTGCACTGTGAGGCCGACGTGCTAACTAGTCGACAACCGTACTGCCCTAAAAATGTGTTTTTGATGCCATTTGAGATGCAGTAGTTCCATGTATTCATTGTTCACCACGATGCAGATTGAGCTCATTCTTTGTCCCGATCCAAATAAAAAACAAATTTTACCTAAAAAAATAAAATAAATCACCAGTTGCAACTGGTGACCATTGTCATCACCTGCTTGGCTTGCTCTTTTTGTCTTAGTATGGACAAAGTAACCAGGAAATGAATTCAGCTCTCAAAAAAAAAAAAAAAAGTTTAATATCCTCCCTTATCATGCCAAAACATGAAACTAGTACTGTATTGCCTGCAGCACTCCAAAGTACACTGTACTTCTCTCTTCCTTTCCCTGCGCCCCTCGACTCCCTAATGCAATTACCAGTCGCACTCACAGCTAGCTTCATGACCGAGCAGACAAATGGAAATTACTGAAATAATTAGCAATCAGCTCACCACAACTGCAGGCTTGCAACAATATTCAATCATAGGACACCGCCAGTGAACGCCCGCGCGTACCATCGGTGGTAGTACATGTACCACACTCTGAGAATCATTGATCCACGCTAATCAAAAAGATTAATGCAGACTTTTACTTTTTGCTGCCTTTATTCATGAGCTGAGCTCAAACATGTAAGGCTTTTTCAATGGACTTCAGATGTACACAAAAGGCCTATTCCTGTCAAATATTTCTCACGAATCTCTGTGAAGGTCTTTTCACACTATACTGCGCTGCGTGCAACGAACCATCGACGAAACCATTCATTGTGTGTGTATGTGCTGTGAGGGTGCAAGGATGGAATGTGCCACAACGCAATGCAGCCTTGAAGAGAATACGTTAAAGTCGAGAGAAGCGTCGCTGTGACATCAGACGGAACATCCAGTTGAAGACGTGCTGGCAGGGGGATTTCAGAGCCCTAACAGCAATACACTAACCAGCGGCAAAAGCCTCCCTGTTACTTGCTGGTAGGGTTCTTCACAATCCCTTCCAAAGATGGGCAAACTTCCACCAGGGGTGATGTTGTCCTTGCGTGCTGCCCACAAGCCTTTTACTCTGTATGAGTGAGAATTGCTTCTTTGTCCATATAACCCATCTGCCTCTTCGGTGTGGCATATCAGTTGATAAGACATCATGATTCGAAGACATCATAATTCTTGCAAAGGTGTGTCTTAGGTACTCACAATAAAATACCACTTTGAAATGTTTTACCACCCAGCACAATGCCACAGATGCCGCAAGATTTGAGGGAGCATGCTATTGGCATGCTACTGCAGGAATGCCTACCGGGGCAGTGACCCCTGAATTCTTTCCCATAAGTTTAGATGCAGAGGTACAAGGTTTAATTCCGGCTCTGGTCTTCCTGTGTGGAGTTTGCATGTATTCCCGGTGCCTGCGTGGGTTTTCTCCGGGTACTCTGGTTTCCTCCCATACTCCAAAAACATGCGTGGCAGGTTAATGGAACACTCCAAATTGTCTGTAGCTGTGATTGTGAACGTGAATGGTTGTTCGTCGATGTGTGCCCTGCGATTGTTCAGGGTGTACCCCGCCTACTGCCCAAAGACACCTGGGATAGGCTTCAGCACAACCGTGACCCTCGTGAGGAGAAGCGTATTCGAAAATGGAAGGATATATCGATGGTCTACATTGTTTCATGCGAGGGATTCTCTGTGGCATCCCCTGAAGGGAAAGTCTTTGTACTTTTTGGCCTCCTAGTTACACTTCTGTGACTATTTGGAGGAAGGTAGGGAAAGTAACGTAGAGTTGAAAGAGAAAGAAATTGACCTGAAGTGCTAAAACAACGTGTTACTGCAAATAGCACTTTAACAGCAAGTACTTCTTTATTCAATCAACATAGCCAAAAGTTCTTTTTCAGTATTGACTCCATTACCCATTAGCTCAAGAACGATGATGTGCACCATCACGGAAGCAAAGTAGTCAACATGCACACATTGATTGATGACAGGGAGTTCAGTCCAGTATCGTGTTCCGCTAGCAGTTGAGGGATTATCGGGAATTGAATCGGAATAATTTCCGATGGACTGCTACTCATCTAAACTAAATTTTGCAGGGGTAGGTTTTTGTCCTCTATGTCAAGACAGTACCCTTTGTGTTATAACCTCAACTGTCATTTTGCTTTTTCTATAGGGATCCAATACGGTTCTGAGAATTTGTGGAGCATGTGCGCTGGGGTTTTTGTATACTTGAGTGGTGTGTGTGTGTGTGTGTGTGTGTGTGTGTGTGTGTGTGTGTGTGTGTGTGTGTGTGTGTGTGTGTGTGTGTGTGTGTGTGTGTGTGTGCGTGTGTACAAGTGTGTCAGGTTGTGTTGTCGATGTCGTGGTCCGTGATGTCCTCACTGCTCCCTCTTGCTGTCCTCTCTCATGTACGTACACCCTCCCCGCGCCTTACAGGAGATTTGGATGGCCATTGGTGGGACCATGCGTCTTGGCATAGCAGCGAGGCCTCCCCAATGTCTTTGGTGAGACATGTGGAGCCCCCTCCCTCCTGCCTCGTAACCTCTCTCTGTCTCTCTTTCTCTCTTTCTCTCCCTCTCCTCCCCTCGTCCCTTGTATTCCAGAGTCTATTGTCATTTCACATTTCCTTTGTTTTATTTACACCTTTGCATGTTGTTTTTCTGTTTTCTTTCTGTTTTTATCCCAAACCTTTAGGCGACAGTCAAAGGGGAAAAAGAAAAACAATTGAGCAGACATTTATGTCTGAGCCGGCACACACCTTATCTGAAAGGCAAAAGAAAATGGTACGCTTTGGGGGACACTCATTTGAAGAGGACTTGGCGTGGTGTGAACCGCAAGTTAAAGACTCAGGAGTTGATACGTGCAGTAGCACTACCCTAAACGAGGAGCATAGCCATAGTGAGAAGGTACTGAGACAATCGAGCCTGCATCTTTTTTTAATCTATGACCTCCCCGTCCGTCTTTGTTTGCTCTGTGTCACTAAGTGTAAATAGGTTAGATGTTTGTTTTGTTGCGTTTTATTTGACGTTGTCTAAGATCCATTTTTTTCTTTCCGATGTTGTTCCTTTTTTTTTAAATTTGGGTTAATTATGGCTGCACCTTGCTTGGTGTGGCTGAAACTACAAAATTATTGTAGGGACACCCTCTTTGCTTGCTACGTGTACTTGCTGTTTTTCTCCCCAATAGAAATAAATGTTTTAAAAACCACACACACACCTTACAATCGCAGTCGTAAAAACCACCACTGACACTGATCCTCTCTGTTTGTCATGGCACAATGGAATGTGTGTCTCTCCTAGTTGCATGCTCGTTTTCGTATGTTGTGTTGTTGCTCTGCAGCGGTCCTGTTAAAAGCGACAGGAAAACCTTCGGCCATCCCTCTCACTCTGCTGCCCTCCCCCACGGCAACCAGTCCAGATAAAACCTTCCCTTGGCCAATATTCCACCCACAAAAACCCAACTGATTGTCAGCACACCTAATAGGGGAGAGGGGATTTTTTTTCTCCCTTTTTTAATTTTTTTATTTTTTTACCAACATGTTTTTCTTGTTTCCCTTCCACTGCTGTGTCTGTTTTCACTCCATGTGTGTCTCACTGCTTTGTTGTGCGCAATGTGCTTTCCTTGTTTTGTTTTGTTTTCATATCTCCGTCTTTATTTCGGTTCCTGTATTGAAGCTGACCCTTTTAACCCTTGTCGTAGTCTGCTATCCCTTCAATCATTCCTCTTGAAAATATGGCTGGATACACGCAGCCAAGTTTGATTCGCTGGGCCTGCTTGCTTTCCTCTGCATGGGGCACTGCATGAGGCTTTTTTCCACCCGTCACCCCGGCAGGTTCACAAAAGCTCCGGAAATAAAGGCTATTACAAATTTGTTAAATCTCACATTGACTCTAACGTATGATATCAACAGATTTCATAAATGATTCTTTTTCTGAGGTGGAAAGTTGAAAACAAAAAAAATCAATAAATAAATGAACGTTCAAAATATATTTTCTCGTACTGCACTTGAGCGGTGAGCTTGTGTGAACTTTCTTCCTCTAAGTGAATAAACACTTCCCCAATTGCCCTCATTCATTGAACTTATCTCAAGTGATCACATTCAAGTTTGTAAACACAAAGTGTGTTGTTGCTCTGACCTCTTAGCATCCGGTGACGTGGCAGCCGTCCAAAGACGGGGATCGCCTAATAGGGCGCATTTTGCTCAATAAGAGAATGAAAGATGGAAGTGTGCCTCGAGACTCAGGAGCTCTGCTTGGTCTGAAGGTGAGCTTACTCTGGGAGTGTTTTGATCGGTACTGTGCTCTCATTTTGTGTGATTTTCCCCTGCTGCCTCCAATATCTTTACGTTCCTTTCTTTTAATTTTCAGTGGGACTTGACTCTGGTCCTCATGACTATGATTGTTTGATAAGAGCACGCTTAAAATTGAAACCTCTAAAAGGATTACGTTACATATTAGAGCACATGCGGCATCCCCACATACACTCAAGTGCCACTGTTGTCGCTTGCATACAAAGATAACAAAAAGAACTGAAGTCCAGATAGAGAACAGGACCTGAAGGAGAGTGGACAAAGAACAGCGGGTAGGGGGGGAGAGGGTGCGGGATGGGGGATATCATTATTGATTAAATGAGCTTGCTAAAAATGCACATTTGTGTCCGCTCGGTGCCTTTGTGCGTTTCTGTCTCCTCAGCAGCAGCAAACACACTCTGCAGGCCAGCCAGTCAGTCCATCATTCATGCCGCCAGCTTTGCCCTCACAGTCCACCCCTCCCCGTTCTCCTCTGCGAGGCCCCCCGCTTCGGCCTCAGTTTGTTATATAAAGCCATTTCATTTGCAAACCTCCCTAAGCTCCTTTGTATGTTGGCATTCAGCCTCCATTAAGCAGGATTTTATTTGTATGACCAGAGTGGAGTATGGCATCTCGACGATAGTACAGTTCTAGCCCACAGGCTTGCACTGTTACCGAACCACAGAACAGGACTAGTGTGTGTGCCAGAGTACTAAAGCATTACCCTGGTCATAAAAGCAGAAAGAAAACAAAGTCTATAGTCTCTTGTGTCAGACTTTCGGTTGCGTTTCTGTAGTATCATGCTTGAAAACTGGTCGCAGACAAACAGGAGTATGCATTGTAACTGGAGGCGATCTGCTCACAGGTTTTCCCAGAAAGAGTTTTCATTTCCATCAGTGTGTAGTTGCCCTGACATTTACCTCTCTTCTTCACCACAGGTGGTCGGAGGCAAGATGACAGAATCTGGCAGACTTTGTGCTTTCATCACTAAAGTGAGAAAAGGAAGTCTAGCTGATACTGTAGGGCACCTCAGACCAGGTATTCAGAACAACCCGAATATTGACATCTTATTAAAAAAAATGTTGTAACTTCTGGAACAAGCACTTGAGTTTCATAAAATGTAATGGTTTTACAGGTGACCAGGTGCTGGAATGGAATGGAAGGCTTTTACAAGGAGCAACATTTAAAGAAGTTTACAATATAATTTTAGAATCCAAGCCTGAACCACAAGTGGAACTGGTGGTCTCACGGCCCATCGGGTGAGAGCTCACAACCCAATTCAATGTGCTCCTCTAATCCTTTTGTGACACCTCATGAGTGTGTTTGTACATGCGTTAGAATTCTCTGATATTTTTCACATCCACTTTAAATGTATTGTTGTTATTATTATTGTTGTTCTTGTTAGAATGGTGAACCTTACAAAATTATTGGACTACTTTTATTTGACCAGCCCGCATCAGTTAGACTTGGTTTGGAAAAATGTAGACCTCAAAATATGACTTAATTATACAAGACTGCTCTGACTTATTTCTGTAGAACAAAATTAATCACAATCGACTTTCATTTTGAGTGTGTCGAAGTTTCCATGCAGTCTGGGGGAAAGGGGAAATCTTTTCAGCTGGTGAAAAGAATGAAATAGTCCAATGTCTGAAAACAACAGACTTTTCAAGAAAATGTATTACGGTTAAAAAAATATTGTGTCTGAGAGCAAAAAGATTCATTCACATAAAAGTGTATAAAAAAAGTATTTCTCCGGCAAATTATACTATATTGAGCGACCAGCTCTCGAGCCAAAAATGCGAGCAGATAATTGAATCCTGTTGTTGTCTCCCGAGAAGAGCTCCTACAAAGGCTTGAAGTCACACCTTACGCTGTATTGTGGCCACCCCTAATAAATGCGCACGAGGAGAAACGTTTGCAGTGGGCTCAAAAATACATGGAGACTAATTTTCAGCAATGACAATACCCCAATAAGGCTGTGATGTAAGCAAGGAGGCTTGAATAATGGGGCTTCGGATGCTTGCCTGATCGTTGCATAAATACCGTAATTTCCGCACGATAAGGCGCTTTGGAGTATAAGGTGCACTTTCAATGAATGGCCTATTTTAAAACTGTTTCCATAAATAGGGCGCACCGCCTTATAAGGCGCATGCAATAGAAGCTACAATAGTGGCTGCGGTTGCGTTATGCATCCACTAGATGCTGTGCTAAAGGGAATACAATACAATACAATATAGCTTTATTTATGTAGCGCTTTCTCAACCGCTGCATCTGTAACAAAGCGCTTTACTGAACATTTCAAATACTACGTCCAAGAAATCATAATATCAATCCATATATAAGGCGCATCGGATTATAAGGCGCTCTGTCGGCTTTTGAGAAAATTGAATGCTTTTAGGTGCACCTAATAGTGCTGAAAATATGGAAAATGAATACCGTAAAATTCCTTTTTTTTTCTCTGTACTTGTGTATAATACGGTCCCCCAATTTGCTGGCATCCGTTATTCATTCATTCATTCATTCATCTTCCGAACCGCTTGATCCTCAGTAGGGTCGCGGGGGGTGCTGGAGCCTATCCCAGCTGTCTCCGGGCAGTTGGCGGGGGACAGCCTGAATCGGAATGGTTCATTCGAAAGCACCGGTATGCTGTACAAGCCGCAACCACTAAATAAATTAATAAATAAATAAATCTGAACTTTTGTCACACACATAAAACTGGGTTATTGGATTCTGTGCAGACCCTTCTGGTGTGCAGGCACCATGGCCTGACTGTGGCAAGCGTGCCAGATAGGTGAAGCTGATTTTTGATGTCAAGAAGTTGACAGCATTGCGTTTTTCACTCACGATAGCAACAATGAAGCAAGAAAATTGTTTTCCTCATTTGGAGAACTGTTAGCTCTCCACCCAACGAAACATTTGTGATTCAAGGAATGCAGAATATGTACAAAAATAAGAGGAAAAAAAATGATGAATCTTGCCGTGAACTTATGTGAAAACAGTTACAAGCTAGACAAAAAGCAAAAATACCGTGAGTGCCACACCAAATTATCCACAACAAAAGAAAAAAGCATGATGAGGGGGTGCACTCAAGCGGAAAGATGTGACTTAACCATCTGAATGCTTCAAAGTGTGACCAGTTAACGCTTCAACATGGAGCTCATCAAAAATTCATGAAGAGTGAACACGCTTTTGGTGAGTTAAAGAGAGGTTAAGAATAGACGGGATAAGGCGTACGATGCTCCTGGGATCGGGAACATCCTCAAATATGCAGTTTAAATCGCAGGAGTCAAAGTTGCGGGCAAAAAGGCTGAATGTATTGTCTGGATTTAATGATAATTGTTGAAAGAAGAACTGCATATCACTGGCATCATGTCACAATTAGATAAGTGTGATTTTTTTCACAAATATATACGATTGGTCAGTCCACACCTGTGGTTGTTATTTTTTTACTTTGTTTTTTTTTTCAATCTAAAGTGTTGAAAATGGCTTGCGTTCTTTGACGAGGCAATGTTAATGATTGAACAAACGTGATGGTTTTGGAGGTGCAAGGATTCGGATTTTGAATGTTATGCATACCTAGTCTAAGAATGAATGTTGCCACCATGTGTTCTCGCCTCTTGCCATCTTTCTCTCTCTGGCTGTGACTCTCTCAAGCCTCATACACACACAGCAGCAGTTTTAAAAATAAGTCCATTGTTCTGTCTGTCCTGGTTTGTACTGCGAAGGAGTCTGCCGTCTGAATGAAGACTAATGTGGTACTGGAAGTGATTAAAGCACAGTATTAGGTTATCGATTCACTTGTCCTCATCCTTTTCTTTGACACTTTCTTTCCTCCCTCCCCAGAGATATTCCAAGGATACCAGACAGCACACATGCACAACTGGAATCAAGTGAGTCCTCACCATTTAACATGCTTGGTCCTTTACAAAATCCCACTGTGTCTCTTTTTGTATAGGTAGGTTAAAAGTGGTATTCACCCTTTCATGCAGCCTGTAACCTGATTACCGGTACATAAGTTGTCCACTGTAGTAACCGCTGTCCCTAAAAGGGTACCCTACTGCATGATTTCTTTTTTTTTTTAATACATAGACTTACTAAGGATTGAATGCCTAGATCCTGGAGGAAAAAAAACCCATGAAAAAAACAAATTAAGACACATCCACACTTTAATGATACTCCTAACGTTTTATTACATAGCTAGAGTGTGTTAACTAGTTATTTTCAGGCAATTTTTAAACCTTTCACAAGGACAACATCATTCTTCAGTACCCCAACTCTGAATGAATTTCGATGTCCGTCTGCCTCTCTGTATTGCAGTCATGCTCCTTTCCCGGCCTCCCTCCCCTTTGTATCATCCTTATATCCTTATATCATCTCTCTTGCATCCTTTATATATATTAAAGTGAACTATATTTCCTAAATGTTTGCCTGGTGTCGCCTTTCAGGTTCAAGTTCTTTTGAGTCCCAAAAGATGGATCGCCCGTCCATTTCCATCACCTCCCCCATGAGTCCCAACATGCTGAGGGACGCTCCGCAGTACTTGTCAGGACAGCTTTCAGTAAGTGACCTTAAACCGACACGTGGTCGATGATAAAAGGCCTTGCGCGTTGGTGACATGAGTTATGAACTGGAGCCACGTCCTATTGATGTTTTCCATTTCCCTTTGTATCATTTTCAATGCGCACACTGACATAACTCAGGAAAAGGGTGTGCGAGTTTGTTAAGGCAAACGGGCACAGAGTCACATATATTTGGCTGACCTTTTTACCATCCCAACTCTGGAGTGTCAGTGATGCGATGTGTCCATTTTCTAGTTTGAAAACCCTCCTTGGATGAATGGGTTAAACAGTTGCACTGAAATATGGACGTGATCGAATTGTATAAATTGGGATTGCCAAGAAATACGTCGTGAGTGTGCGCCCGCATGTGTGTGTGTGAGACTGTGTGTTTTACGCAATGAAAATGTGAGGAAAACGCTAGATTAGTAAAATATTGTAGTCTTCCAACCTAAAAACTTTGTGGGTATAATGACACAAAAAGCCAGGATTGGCGCTAGAGTCCGGTAATTGCACATCCGCAACATCTGATAAGCAGCGAAGAGACATCTCGGGGAAGAAAAAAACATCTCCCAAATATAAATGAGCCGACAAAAAGAATAATACCCTAAAAGTACACACACCTGTCTTTGTGTTTGGGTGAATTGTGAGTTGATGTTGTTTTGTGGGATATTGGTTTTATCGCATTTCCCTTTGTTGTTAATTTTGCTTATCCAGAGCCAAAGCCTTAGTAGAAGAACACCGCCTATTCCCCCTAGGGTCCAGGTAATGGGCCCTGTCTGAAGGGCACCCTCTATTGGTCTTTGCTCTTTGACTGTTGACTGGCCTTTTTCTGTTTCCATACTTGGGAAAATGCATTTCCAGGGAAATTAATGCTTTGTGTTTCCCTGTCAGTGCAGTGCCTTGTGTTACATTCTTCTCTATGATTTCTTGCTATCACCATTTTGATTCGAGTTATGATGTATTGCTCATTTTAACCCATTCATGTCAGTTTGCCAAGGCAGTGCATGCCCAACTAATCGACATCAGAAAAAAAAAAAGGTTCCATTGCCTCGTTCACTTTTATTGACGTTACATTTACGGTATATGTGATTTTGACATACACAGTTGCAGGAGGTGGTTTTAAGGACAGAGGACTGGATTTATTTTCCACATCATTATAAAATAAACCCACCTTTATGCATAACTACCTCATCACACACACACACACACACACACACACACACACACACACACACACACACACACACACACACACACACACACACACACACACACTTCTCCAGAAATACCTTTCCTTGTGTATTCTAATGATACAATAGTGTAAATTGTTCTAAATCCAGTTTTGTTGAACTTGTTTGAGGTGCCATTTTGCAGCCAAAGCAGAGTTGAACATCTCATTTTCCAGCCAAACTATCATGAACCTCCCAGGTAAACTACACACGACTATTGTGCATTTGTAATGGCACTAAAACAGAGATGAGGAGCCCATCTTTGACAGCAAGGACTTCTCTTGGATATCAGCCATGTCCTTCGAAAACTCTTTGATGGAATTGGGGTTTCAAATTTGGATTGTTAATTTTGCACAAAAAGTCGTAGAGATTCTTATAGAGAGCTGGAATGAATGGCAAACTCATTGGCAGAATATTAGACCTTGTTTTTGTGTGTGTGTGTGTGTGTGTGTGTGGGTCAGTGGGTGTGGGTGTGTCTGTCTTTTCAGTTCCTCCATAAGTCCTTGGGGAAAAAGTCTAGGTGATTTCATTGTATTATTTAAGCTCCATAAATGTGTGTTCATAATAATATAATCAAATATGACTTAGATTTAGGGGCTTTTAAAGGACACATGGACATTTCTTGTTCAATCAATTTGCTCCAAAGTTGCAAGCATGTGTTGGCTGGTTAAAGCCCACATCTTACGTCAAAGGAGTCATTCATAAAAGTACTTTAATAACTGATGCCAATGATGATTGATCAAATTTCTCACGAGGTTTTGTGAAAGTTGTCATCATTTCTATAGTCGTAAGTCGTGGCTATTGTGCTAAAAACATATGACCGTAGCCTTCGAATTCACAGCAACCAAGTATTGCGCGGTGGTATCGACTAACTTGTTATGATGCAGAGAGAAGTCTCGTCATGCCTTCAGATAAGCAGTGTGCATTTCACATTGGTTGAGAAAAGCTCAGTTTGAAAACAAATCTGGATCAAACAGCTTAAATCAGCTTGTTAACACCCTTTTGTACTGTCACGAGGAGACTTGTTTGCCGATGTCTTGCGTTTTGATGCTATTATAGTGTTTTATTAGTGGGGTTTTTTTTGTTTTGTTGAATGAATTAGCTCACAAATATATGATCACATCATGTTGATTGACATGCAGCATTCTTTTAGTCTTCTGCTTTTGACATTTAAATTTATGTGGAACAACTGTAGAGACAAACTCCCGTCCGTCTGTTTATATTTTCTCGGCGACCTTGTCTTGGCTGCATTCTTTTACAATGCTGCATGGATAGCTGGTAGTTTCACTTGCTCTCCATGATCATATTCTTGAAGAAGTATGGACGGTAACTTAGAAGATGTCTTTTTTTTCTCCATCTCATCCAGTTGCTTTGAGGCCACTGTTAAGAGTTTTACCTCTTCTAAGTGTCTGCTTTTGGAGTCCATACTTCTCTTTTTTACTGCCTTTGATTAGTCTTGCAAGAGCATGATTGATTTGTCAATATCAGTGCCCTTTGTCCAATATTGGAGACATTATTAAAGACAACATCATCACCTGCAAGATGGCATTATTTCCCTTGAGCTCATGCTGGCAATGTTAGACCATCTTTCTTCTTTTTTGTAGTATTTCTCTTCAACGTTGGTTCAATGAGAACCAGATGAATTACAGACAATTCCTTTCCCTAATATTTATTCTTCTGTGCAAGAGAAACACTGCGGGATGAATGATCGTCCCAGACCCAAACATCCGCAATCATAAACACTTACCCCCACACACACACAGACACACACACATACATACAAAAGTTGATCATACACAAGGCATGTAATCAATGGTTTAGTTTGATTAAGTCACAGACACATTTAAGAGAAAATATAAACACATAACACGTCAATGCCAGCACTGTCCATTTGAATGACCTCGTATTCTAATTCAGTACTTTTAGGCAGGTGACTTTATAAGTCACATCTCGGGAACAAAGAGGACCCCATTTTGTAGTCAACAACTGTGTTATATACGGCAAACAAAAGTCCATGCCAAGATTTAATAGAGCCTAGTGAAGTTGTCTTCCCCAGCTTTATTCAGTTTGTGTATTTTCGCAGCTTATGGCTCAGATCGCTGTGACTGAATTAAGTGTGTTTTCTGCACTTGCAGGTCAAATTGTGGTACGACAAAGTTGGCCATCAATTAATAGTCACCATACTGGGAGCCAAAGACCTGCCACCCAGGGAAGATGGTCGGCCCAGGAACCCTTACGTGAAAATCTACTTCCTCCCTGATAGAAGGTGAGCGCTGCGACCGTTCCCGTCCATGGTAACGGGTTCAGTGTCATGTCTGTCCACACTCCCATCATTCCGCAGTTGGGTGTGCACAGTGCCTTTTGACTTTGTGGTTCTTTAACCTATGGATCGTCGGTGAAAATAATTTGAATTGTTGTTCCCCCAGTGACAAAAGCAAGAGGAGAACAAAAACAGTCAAGAAATCCTTAGAGCCCAAATGGAACCAGACTTTTATGTATTCCCCGGTACATCGGCGGGAGTTTCGAGAGCGCATGTTGGAGATCACGTTGTGGGATCAAGCCAGAGTGAGGGAAGAGGAGAGTGAATTCTTGGGAGAGGTAAGAAAGACAAAAAAGACATCTCCAAAATCTATACACTCTACATCCATATATGTTGGAACACAGTTACCGTATTTATCATTTTAACCATGATCAGGGATTGCGTTCATCCCCTTACTTCTTAATTGTACATCTAGCCAAGTTATTTTGTTTCCAATTGTTTTCCAGCAGTGCCTTTGTTACAAATATTGGAGCCTGGCCCATGGTTGGATGAGTTAGGTGTGGAAAGACTATTTTCACTTCCAATTTTCTGCCCAATGATACTAGGCTATGCATGATCAGGATTTGGGGGCAGAAAAAAAACAAATACCCTGATCATCGATCCAATCAGAAGACGGAGCAGTAAATCAATTTAAACAACTTGTACACTTCCTCGACGGTCGACAGCCACCATTCACGGTGAATAAGTACCGGCCGGGTCCATGAAAAGCAAAAATCCACATAAAATTGACGGCCATTGAAATGTATTGGCCACTGATAAAAGTTAAATATATATAACGTGTTTACAACATCTCTTTCTTTGATGAAAAATGAAAATGGAAAAAAATAAATGCATGAACATCGGCACACAATCAGGTGGTTGGGGCTTTTGCTAAAACTTTGGCCAACGCCAAAATCATTGCTATCTTAGTTCAGCAGCTGTTAACAAGTCGGAACACTTCACCAGCTAGGCTAACTTCCTCGCTCCACATTCTGCCTGCTCAGTTTTGGCTCGCATTGGAAGCTGACCGCAGTAATTGGTTGGTCTTGCATTACAGTATTGTCCAACTTTTGCCTGCCTAGCTTACCGTATGTGTGCCGCAGTAACCATATTCTCAAAGTTGTTTGTCTGTGGCAAAGATTTGCCCCCATCTACACAAATTGTATTGACTTTATATGTAATTGTGTCGCGAGAATAGCCTAACTCACGTTCGGTATGACTGCAGTACATCTTGTATCCTCGTTGAGCCAAGATTTTGTGCGTCAACAACGCATACGTTTCCGTCTTATTTCAAACAACACGTCCGCCTCCTTTTTGCATCTGTGATTGGCTGAATGTGTGTGGCCGAAGTTCTTGGAACTGCCGCCTGGTGATGAAAAGCTATTTTGATGGGATTACTCATTTGTGTTCTTAATTAAAAATATTTAAAAATGAAATCATGAACACACATAGTGTGGCTGGTTGGTTTTTATGTAAATAAAATGGTTTTCTGACCTTTTTACCACATTAATCATAAAACTACGTCAATGCTGTTCCTTGCTGATTGGATGTTCAAAGGTACAAAGGCTGTCTTCTCACACAACTCGATCATAGATTTTGTCTAAAATGCAATATATTGGCCGATTTTGATCCAGCCGATCAGATCCGTTCAAGTAAGGCCCCTATCCCACGAAGGGGCGAACAATTGCGACTGTTGGCGAGGGTAGAAAAATGCATGTTCGCATCAGAGTTCGTCAGGGTTGGTTCAAATGCTTGCAAACATTCACGTGAAGTCCGCCAGATGTTTGCCAACAGCTTTTTGGTTTTATTTTTCTTGTTGCAAGGAAATATTTGCGACAAGGGAAGCATAGGTGAACGTTTGCCGACCGTTTGGCGCACCTTTGCGAACTTAAACGAACCCTGATGGATCCTGACAAGAACGCACCATTCGCTGCCTTCGAAAACACTTGCAATCGTTCGCCGCTCAATGGGATGGGAAATACACATTTGGAAATGAAATTGCATCATTGAAAGATGAATTCTTGACGACGACAAAGGCCTTTGAATCGGTTCGTATGAATTTCCCGACGAGCGATCGCCACGGTCCGCAACCTGACTCTGGCTTTTCACACTGGTTAGATCCTCATTGAACTGGAGACTGCTCTTTTGGATGACGAGCCTCACTGGTACAAGCTCCAGACCCATGACGTGTCTTCCATCCCACTCCCGCGTGCCTCGCCAAACACACAACGTAGGCAGCTTCATGGAGAAAGTCCAACACGGCGGCTTCAGAGTAAGTGCTGACTCTTTTACACACACACACACACGTGTCGTAAAGCCTCTGTTAAATGACTATGAGCATTTATGTCCTGTGTGTCACATCATTTGTACTGCTTTTGCTTTTGCAGACAAAGGCTCATATTCATCAGGTAAAGGTCCCGCACTCGTAGGCGGCACCGTTTTATGGTGCATTTCAGTGTCTGCTATCCTCTCGACTGATGCATTCCTCTGGCTTGATTCTGTACCCCACATCCGTGAAGGGCGCATGTGTCTGCTCCTTCACGTGTTGCAATGTGGCGAGCCTGTGTGTTAGTTACACCACTTTTGAAATCCGCACGGGTTAGCAGACATAGTACCCCCCTCAACATAATCGTCTCCCCCTGTTAAATGTCTAAAAGTGCCACCCTGCAACCGAAAACTTTTTCCTGCAACAACTGTACTCAGCCCTAATGGTGTGCTCTAAAATGCTATAAAATCCCAATTTGCCCGTCGTGACTGATCGAAACCACTTGCTTTCCCTTTGTGATATTTCCCATTACAAGCAGGTCCCTTCAAATTAAAAGTCCAATTCCTCGGTCTCATTTTGATCTGCTTGTATATGTGTGTGTTCAATGTGTCTGCTCCGTAAACTCACAGGGGCTATAGTACATCTTCGTATCATTCGTGAAATCCATGATTAACATTAAATGTTTTTCATAGGCCTGCTCCTTCTCTTCTGTTGTCATTTAACACACCCAATGTGTATACAGTATATTGTACATACTGTACTCTTGACAATTTCTTTTAAAATGCCTTTTGTGGGCACCTGATGATGGCTACTCGGGAGTTGAAAGTGATGACAGCTGTGAAAAGTTTCTGACACGCTGAGGTGAAAGGTTAGAAGCGGCATTACAGCGTGCAGCACTTGTCATTTATAATATGAGAAAACGTCCACTTGACCGGAGTCAGCCATGACTGCAGACTGAAAGCACAGTGTGTGTGTGTGTGTGTGTGTGTGTGTGTGTGTTTGGCGGGTAGAATTTTCAAGTGTGGTGATGCATACCAGTGTCAATGGATGCTCCCAAAAAAAAAAAAATCACGTGTAAATGATTCAACATCACTGCAGTGTTTTTATTTTGACCGCAGTGATGTTTGATCTAAGGCCTTAATTGAAACGCATTAAAACCTGATTCATTCTTGACTTGCTCCGCCCATTCGCGACTCACGTTTTTCCACTTCTCTCTATCGTTATCTCAAAGGATCCCAGAGGATAAGTGATGGCGAGATCTCAGACTATGATTGTGAAGATGGTGTTGGGGTCATAACAGGTAACATACTCTGGTCATATTGACATTATTAACTTCTGTCTGAGTTGACCCGAACGTGTAATTTTAACCTCAGCATTTTACAAAGTGAAGTCTAGATAAAACAAGTAGATTAAGACTACGCACCCAATCTCAGCAGTAACAGCAGCATCAAGAGGCAGCCGTGATCTTTTTTGTCTGCTTCTGCATTGCAACTTGGTATTTGTCTGTTTTTACTAAATATCCAGCTGAACGCCCACGCTGCATATCAGAATGAGAGCTGAAGCTGTTCGGAGAAAAGGGGCCACAAAATGACAAGTACTTGAAATGTCAAACCTGAGTTTTATTTTGTAATGCAGTCGACCCCAGCATACTTGCAGTTCGGCACTTGCGGATTCACACATTTGTGACATTCGTGGTGCGTTTGGTTTTTCCAGTATTGTTCCCCATGTTTCCTCCCATTGTTTGTGAATGTTTATCAGTGTGTTTGGAAAATCATTTTGGTTAGTACAATTACCGTAATTTCCGCACTATAGAGCGCACCTGATTATAAGCCGCACCCACTACATTTTCAGAGTGTCAGGTTTGTCCAATTTGACACTCAGGAATAAAACACAAGGAGGAGACAGGAGACTCAATTCTGGTACCAGGAGGGAACGAGGAGAAGCGTTAGGTTTCAGTTCTCCGCACGTCACCCCTAACGATCTCCTCCTTCACCACCTTATTTATTGGGAAATCTACTACATAGGTGTGTCCAACCTAAAGGGTGGGGGCTGTTGGAGACACACTGAACTTGTTTGACTATGTGTGTGTATGTGAGTGTAAATTACGTACATGTGTGCTATTGTTACAAAAACATCACGTTGCAGCTGGTGTTGATGGCTCCATCCACTGTTGAACCTTGCTCCTGTTTAGTCTTTAAAACTTATCTCATCCCAACCACATCCTCGAAAAGGTGGTTGCGTTCCTAAACTTCTCCATAACCTTTCACACAGTGCACTAAGCATTCGTGAGTATAAAGGTGAGCATATAATGAATAAAAGGATTATAAATGTGAATGTTAATCATTCACATTTATAATCAAGCATTATATCTTTATTAAAAGCATAAGCGTTCTTCAATTAATGATTGCAGGCATAAGCGTTCTTCATTGCAAGCATAATCAATCAATCAATAATAATGTAACATTAATAATAACACTAATAATAAGCGAATGTATGATAACTAAAATAATCAATCCATCACAGAGGAAAACCAATTTTGTACATACACAAGCCGCACCTGTATATAAGCCGCATGTGTCCACATTAAAACATGTCAACATATTTACAAAGAAAGACGGTACACAGAGAGAGTTTTCAAAGTTTTAATAATATAACTTAACAATAATAATAATATAACTTTCTTCCCAAACGGTGCCTGTGACGCGGCAGTAAAACTGTAGCAACATGGTAACAACACGCTAGCAACAGAATAGCAACACAGTATAACAGGTCTGGTAAAAGAACATACCGGTACTTGTAAAAATCACGGTGAGCGGTCTTCATCTTCCTCCTGTGAACTGAAGCCATCAAAGTCACCGTCCTCAGTGTCGGAATTAAACAGTGTCATAAAGACCGGTCTTAATCTTACCGTTTCTACTCGAGCGCCCCTGGCGGCCGTTAGAAAAATTACATAAATTGGCCGCATCACTGTATAAGCCGCAGGGTTGAAAGTTTGGGAAAAAAGTAGCGTCTTATAATCCGGAATTTACGGTAGAAAAAAAAAGTGTACTCAATGCCCCCATGCTACCTCCAAACAAACTACCGTATTTTCACGACCATTCGGCGCACCGTGTTGTTGGGCACGCCCACCCTTCACTCATTGGCAGACTTCCGCATGCCTGACGTCACTTACGCCCGCCTTTTCTCTATATAAACAGCGTGTCGGCCAGAAGCGCGCTCAGTCAGGCTTTGGAACTCGGCTCATACACTAGACTTTTAATGGCGCCTTATGGTCGTGAAAATACGGTATTTGGAGGTGTGCTCTAAAAGGCTCGTTCTGATGAAAGGGATGTTACAGTATTTGATGATCACGTGTCAGAGATGAATCTTTGTAGTCACCGACACCAAGCCCACGAAGCTATATGGTATGCTAGTTTTTTGTTGTGCTGTTGGCACCACAAGATCCAAGTAACTAATGGTTTGGTTTCCTTGACATGTTCACAGACTACCGACCGAATGGCCGAGACTTCCAGAGCTCCACTTTGTCTGTCCCAGAACAGGTGATGTCTTCGAACCATTGTTCCCGGTCTGCTGAAATTCACAGAGCACGTTCACGCTCTCCAAGCGTTCCCCCACCTTCCAGGTAACTATCAATAAATATACAATTGGAATAAGGTGGTTTTTTTGTGTTTGTTTTTTTGATCGTCTTTTTTTAAGTGTTCCTTTTGACCTTTTTTATTGTGATAATCACATTCATTTTAATGGTATTGCTTGTCATCCATTCAAATTTCAATTAAATTGTGGAGGGGTTGGGGGGGAGATCAGGTTAATTTAGGGTAGCATGTGCCTAAAAGCAAGGGGTTGCAACCTCTGTGCGCCTATATGCCTTCGGAATTCTCTGGGTTACATGAATTTATTCATTCATTTGGGGGGTGAAAAATCGGGTAATTTAATCAAAATGATCTCTGACTTGTGAGTTCCTGGATGAACCAAATCGGGGTTTTTTTTCCCAATTTGAGTTGGAGGGTAATGCCTTATAGCGGCTGAATTTATGCCAAAGCTGCACACGTTACCAAGATCTTGAAACAGAGAAAAAGTGACCAGTAACCTTTTATCCTATTATTGTTTGTTCTCAGCATTGGAATATGTTTCTCAAAGTGTCCGGGCATAGCCTTGGCACCGTCAGACCATAGCTACTTTCCTCTTGTCCAATTATAGTTTGAATTTTCTCGGGGCTCGCTCTAAATCAGTGTCATAGACAGAGCAAACACACTTACCGAAATTGTCTAGGTCAGGATTATGCTAAATCAGCATTTTTTTTTTTTTTAACCAAACAACATTCAGTTAAAGCATTAGTAAATAAGATCATAAATGAATTAAGGTCATTTGGATTTATGTAAAAAAAAAAAAAACAATTTGCCATTGTCTCCAGTTGCAGTCAACCTGCATCTGGTAACATATGTTGTCTTATTTTCCTTTTTGAAAGACTTGATTTGAACTTTTGAAAGTTCTTGCAAAAAAAAATCGTCCACCTCTGGACCCCCCCTCTCCTTCCTATCTCTTGTTTCCCCTTTGACACCATCTCAGATCTATCTGTTATCTCCTTCCTCAATCTGGTCGCAGCTAATTTTTTCACCCTTCCTCTAACCAGACATACTCAGTCTAATGATGCACCTCAAAAGGAGCCCAGGTAGCTGTTGACCTAAACGTGCATGTAACCCCACGAATCAGGTTCCAACTCAATAAACTGCTAACCTTCAATCCGTAGTCATTTTTTTTTCTGTTCTCCAAGACATCTCCCATCTGAGTGTGTAGTGCTTTGTGTTGACACAACGACTATATGATTCGCTTACTTTCACTGGAGTCAACTTTACATGCAGAAACTTCTTTGATTTTCTTACATCACATAAAATAAGTGTATGTACATTTTAATATATTGTAACTTGTCAATTAAAAGGGGTGGGTACTAAAATTCACGGTTTCCAGAACTGAAAGCCGACAGATTTAGTGCCATTTACGTTATGACCACAGTGTAGACTTTGTCTTCAAATGCTCGAACTTATGCCAGACGTTTCGGTTAAGCAGAATAGAAAAAGTGAACAACAAAACACCTCAACCATGCATGATCAGCATCGCGTCGTCAATATGTTCATCCTTTTCATTGTTTTCATGCCAAGAGTCATTTCCTATCTTGCCTCAAATTGCCCATGCAGCCCCTCAGGCAGCAACCATTGCAGAATAGCCCTCAGTTCAGGATGCAGTCACATGAAGGAGTGCATGCAAATGATCTGTGAATGCAAACTTAGCGGTTCAATTACGAGGTCCCACCCTCTCTTTGTGTTCCCATCCCTTGCGGAGGAGAAAAACAACCACCTCTGACCAGCTGTGATATGATATTTTTTCCCAGCCAAAACCACCGTGTGTACCCAATCTGCCGTGAGGAAGCAGTCAGGTTACTGCGTTCCACTCGGATATCCCGTGCCTTTTCTGAGGGCGCCTACTCTTCTGACTATGACTTTGAGAGGTATTGACATGCAGTGCTGCTGCCTCTGTGCATCCGCAATGTCGACGTCTCCGTTGTTCATTTATCTGTGACTGTGATGCCAGAAAAGGATATCCTGTCGGATATCGGTTTCTGCCAAGGAGACATCACTGCTCTGAAGTTGTGTAAATGTACATGAACGGTACACAACTATCTCTGTGTTTGTAGGCTGAGGCTCAGAGCTTTTTCTGTTGCTGTTTTCAGCAGTACGACTTCAGTAAATCGCTGGCCAGCACGTGACTGTGGCTTTGTTGATTTCTTTTATGTTTTTCCATTGACATTGCGCAAGCAGCTGTATGCTGATACGGGCTGTGCATGATCCTTAGTGTACTTTTCAGTCTATTGGCAGCTACCTTTTGCACACCAATACTTCGGGATGTAAGCTATATTGCTTGGAGCAGCTGAGTAACTCTGTGAATGCTGTCCTTGCCCTTTGAATTCTGCTGCCTGGCCAGAATGGGACATTGAGCTGATAACACCAGTGTACCCCAAGGACAAATGCCAGTGCCCCGCTGCACAAATAAAATGAAATAACTCGCATGTTCCTTTTCCCAGAAAGATTGTAAACGATCACTCAGTCTTCTGCCATCTGACTTTCAGTCAGAAATTCCATCGGTGCCTCTCTGCTCCTCCTCTGGGACGAACAACTGATGAGTTCTCAGAACTCTTTCAAAGTGCTTGACTGTTTTTATTAAAGTGTCTTAAAATGTCCCCAAAGCTCAGCTGGTCTCCAAATCAGCACAGATGACCAGAAATGTTCACTTGTTGAGGAATCTGCTGCTCTCCACTCCCCAACCCAATGCTGTTTTGTTTGTCGGCATTCAGTCAGTAAAAGCAGCAAAAAGGCCGAAAGAGTGATCAGGGCGCAGGAAAGACAAATACTAGGGGGCTAATATAAACCAAAGTGATTAAATGTAAGCATGAGGGGACTTTTTGCTTTTTGGTTGACTTATTTACATGAGATCTCTCAAAGACTAAAAGGAAATGGTACTTGTGTTGAAGTGCACTGCCACAGAGTGTACCATGAGACAGCGTTACATACAACAGGCCATCTCCATCCAATAACTACCGGTATGTGCTTTTCCAAAAAGTCAACATGCCGCCAAATTACACAGCTTGGTTTCTACCATGCTCACAGAAAGTGATTTTTTTTTGGGGCCATTTCTGCAACTTTTTTTTTTCAAGGCGTCAAGCCTTGTTTAGGTAGTTAACTGATGACCTTCATGAAAGACTGAAACTTCCTCTATAGAACACTCTTAACGCCGCATGATTTTCGACATCGCATCATGAAACAAATTGATGTCTTACTGCCGAATAAGAAGACACGCCCCCCTGTGACCAAACATGTCTTTACAAGTTTATCCAAGTTTGTATTTATACTCGCAGCTGACTGACATTTTTTATCATATGCATGCTCCAAAACCCAATCTGTGCCACATGATGTATTCCTTCCTAATTGTCGTTCATTGGTGGGTTGTTTTCTTTCGTTGTATCAAGTGTATGTATCGTTCATGTTGATTGTTGATAACTGTGTTAATTCTTTTTTTTTTTACAGCTCTTTTCTTATATATACCCTGTGTGCCAAAATACTATGTTCTGCTGAGTTGAGCAACTCAATGGAATATGAATATAACCGTCACTCACTGAGCACTTTGGTCCCCCAAACATGTGCACATGAGCACTGTGCCGGTAGCATGAGCACACAATCTTGCACACTTCACAAGTACTGTATCTCACTAAATTCCCTGTTTAAAAAAAATTAAAATAACAGAAGCATCAAATGGCATGGCAAATAGTTGCCCCGCCTCATTTAGCCATTCACATTGTCGACAAGGCTCAGTCATTGCATGCACTGAAATTTCAATGATAGAAAATATTAACATTTCAGCTACTGTTCTGAGTTGCTGAATCATTTGATTTGATATATTTCGGTCATAAGTTGCTCCTAAAGGACCACACTTGTATTTTTGTATGCTTCAAGTTCAGGTGCAGTTATTGACAGTAAATGCAGTACAACATTTGGTAGCAATTTTCTGAATGAATAATGAATCAGGAAATATGCACCATGATAAGAATAGTTTCATATTATTGTGGGAAAAAAACGATGACATAATCGAGCATTCTGATCACTGCGGCAGCCCTCCTAATAGTCATGTTGCACTGTTCCGGGGTTGGAAAACATTTCTTCGATAATAGCATGGAAAGTGTTAAGTAAAAACTGCTGACAAAGGCAAAAACGCATGTGTGGTCCTGACTGAACACATGCCCAGCCATTGGTGAGGTGCACCGATTTGGAGGCTAACCGCCGTCGCCCGCGCTGACCTCCCTTCCAGCCGACTGTCCCTGCCACAAGGGGCCCACTGAGTTCCTGCCTATCTCTCAATAACATCTATAGGAGCCACGGAGCCATGGATAGACACGAGTATCACAGCAGGTCCCGTTCTGCAGACCAGCGGCCCACAATAGAGCGCCCCGCATCCCGATCACGCTCCACTGAACGCCCCCACGACTCATCGATGATGAGGTCCTTGCCGTCTCTGCCATCTGGGAGGTCAGCCCCTCCCTCACCTGCCATGACGAGGTGTGACCCAGATTGGAGTCGTCAATCAACTCATCACAATTTCAGACTCTGGGCCTTAGCGTGACTTCCCTGAAGGCATTTTAACTGTGAGGGAGAAGAAACCCAATATAAAATTAGGATTTTCCGCATTTGTTGATCAAATGAAGTCCAGCGAAAATAAGATGCAGCCAACGGATTCCTGGTTAGGTTTGCAGTACAACTAGTTTTCAGGCAGCTGTTCGACTGCTACATACATAGTCCTAAAATTATCAGTACTGCTCATTACATGAGATACTGTTACTTTAGGCCTAGGGATCATTGCTAATTCCACTTCCACTAAAACGTTTGATGACTAGACTCCCTTCCCCACAAGTTCGCACTCACCCTAAACCAGCTCACCCGACTAACCCAGAACGAATGACGGAAATCATTTCACCACCACCCAACGCACACAATCTCGAGACCTGCTCGCCTTACCTTATTTCACCTCAAATGCACCCACCTTGCCCATTTCTGTTTTTGTTCACAAGAGTACTGATGCTGCATTTTCTTACATGTCCAAAGCACGCCAAACCTGGCACCAGATCCCGTGCCGATTCATTTTGATTTTGGAACACACTGCTCATACACCTGTGTGAGTATAGCAGTGTTGGCCTGACTTTGCTTTTGTTTGGTTACTAACATCGACTGATACTTTGTGTCCCTTTTGATGGCATCCTATGTTTGTATGTTTTCCTTTCTGATTTGAGTTCAAAAGCCCTTTTGGAGACGCTCCGAACGCATGGTCGCAATGGTCTGCTGATTGAACTTTTTTCTTCTTGCAGCGTGATGACTGACCGCACATGCGTTTCAACGCCTCTGTGTTTTTGTTTTTGTTTTTGTTTTTTGTTTTTTTTTGTTTTGCAGCTCAGTTCCGAACAGTTGATGTGTCCCTTCACTCCCATGCCATGTGCCAAACTTCATTATGCGTGCGTTGTATTTAGGGATGCAAAGTGCACTGAATCCTTTCATTGATCTCCCCGTTCTGTTGTCAGCTACCTCACGCTGACCTTAATATGGTCAAAGCGAGTATTTAAATTAATGCATTGATGACATTTACATGGTCAGATTGAGGAGAATAGATATGGATTGTAAATGTTAGCTTTGTATCATGTCATACGTTTGACATGGCTGCATCCAGATGATGTGTGCTTAGTGTGTCTTACCACACTTTTAACAACTTTGTGTCATACAGGGCGCACCCGCGTAGTGGATCTGTTCAGACCAGTCCAAACAGTACGCCCATGTCCCACAGACGAGGTCGGCAACTCCCCCAGCTTCCATCCACAGGGAAGGAGAGAAGTAAGTCACCTGGTTGTTTTCTCTTCTTTTTATTCCTCGGACAGATTTTCATATTGTGGGCTAGCTGTGTGATGTCGCTCCGATTTTTATTCCCACACTTCACTTTGAGGAATGTGAAATAGATGTTTGCTGCTTCTTCTTTCTTGTGGTCTGAATGATTTCGTACTTGATTGCGGTTACATAACATGTCTGCTCGGTTCCCTTCCCATTTCCCTCGTAGAAGATGGAGATGAAGGAACCGAGCCTTGCGAAGGTTCGTACCTGTGTGTGAGGAGTTTAAGTCTTCAGAGTGAATGGTGCTTGAGCCACACCTCACGCTGAATCCCGAAACCCTCCCTGCAACAGTGGTTGCAGATATGTTTGATGTCGTGTACTGTATGTCGTGTTAACTCTTGTCTTGCCGTCACATATTTCCTCTGTGTTGGCCTGTCTGGATCCTGCTCCTGGTCTTCTTTTCTTGGGTCTTTGTCTTGAGTTTATGACAGTGATTTATTTTATTTTTTTACATTTAGACTACCTGAGGCATTATCCCTGGATAAAGTTCTTTTTTTTTTCTTTTACTAGTGCTTCCGACATAATTGACAATTCTAGTCTCATCTTTTGCATCGTTCTTGCTGATGCAAAGTGACATTTTAAGATATAGAACATATATCCTCAGCACCTTTTTAAAACACGTTTACTCTCCTAATACCCTATAAAAGTTGATGTGTGTAAAGCAATCACTTCATGTGGGTTTTTTTCTTCCCCCGAAGCCATTGGTGTGGCTTACAGTGATTGAGGGCTGGGATAAATCTTGCAGGAATTAGAAAGCACAGACAGTCCTGTAGGACTTGTCAAATCATTTGCAAGACTCTTTCATCATTGTCAGAGTCCATTAGGGCGCTCTTTGTCTTCTCGACGCTGCTCTTCTCTCTGTTGCTCTCTCAGTCCTGCCTTCTGTAATTCTTCAAGCATTTTTAGTAGTACTTTCGCTATCTGGGCGACTCACAAAACTGATTTGGACCCTGTCTAATCGAGTGTGTGTTTAAATGTGTGGCTGTTTTTTTCTTCTTTTTTTTGTAGGTTTTTTTTGTTTTGTTTTCCAGCCACTATTTCTGTTCCTAGATTGTATCATATTCCCTCTTTATACGCCATTGATCTGCTCTTTGATGATGTGCCAGTACTGCAATACAATGCCCGCTATAGTGTCAAGTGACTCTTGGATATACTGATTTTTTTGGAATACTCTTTTGAGAATAACAGTCAGGAGCAGTGGTTCTTAACCTGGGTTCGATTGAACCCAAGGGGTTCGGTGAGTCGGTCTAAGGGGTTCGACGGAGCCTCTGCCAGGGAGGTTTGGACACAGCCCACTCAACATGTCAATTAGTTATGACACGCCCACTTGGCTGCGGATGATCACATTGCATTGCTTGTCCAATGCAATGTGAACGCAGGCTTCAGGAAATTTAGTTCGCTTAGTAGTCAACGTGTGACTGTCGTGATTTTTTTTTTTTTAAAAGGACACTTATCTCTTGAAATTTAATTTACTTTTTTCTCTTTTTAATAAGTGTGTTTTTTTTTATATCTTGAATTTATAAATATTTATATATGTTTTTTTTATTTTTCAGTCATGAAGGGTTTGGTGTATGTGCATATTAACTGGTTGGGTTCGGTACCTCTAAAAAGGTTAAGAACCACTGGTCAGGAGTCTGTCCATGCAAAGTATTGGCTAGCAGGGAAAAAGTGTTGGCAGATCTATTCATTGATTAATTTGTATGAAAAATAAGAAATGCCTTAATAATATATAATATTGTTTAATGTTGGAAAATTTTGACCATTTATGAGCCACCTTCTGTGTTTCCACCAGTAGAATATTGTACAGAAAAGATTCAAAGCGCACCAGTAAATGGGAGGAAAGGCAAGTCCTCTGGCATGTGTGACTGTGTTTGATTTCCTCTATTGGCCATCCCTGACCAAATCCTTTTCTTTGAGCTCCGTATTCTTTACTTTTACCTCCTCCTACTCTTTCTCTGCCTTTATTTGAGGAGTAGCGGATATATTAGGGTTAAATTCAGAAGTATGCATGGTTGGACCGTACTTGAATTTCAATATCATATGGATAGAGCTCTGTAATTTTGATCTTTGCTTCTGCCATACGGCATATCCTAGACCGTATCTGTGCTGTCCTCTTTAACAGGAGTCAATAATTCACAGTTTCAATATTAAAATGCAAACCACTGAAATTTCACGTGGATGACCAAATACACACACACACACACACACACACACACACACACTTTCAGTTAAATATTACATTTAAAATAATGCAAAGAATATTCATCCCAGAACATCCCTTTTTCTGTTTCAGGGAACATACTCGACATCATGATTGATGTGTTTTGGCTGAGAAGCAAATATGTCATTACCGTTGTTGACCAGAAGATGGCGCGCATGTAATAATAAATGTAAACCTAAAGGACAAGAGAGCTGTTCATTGTTTGGTGCTGAAGAGGAAAGGCGCTTTCTCTCTCTCTTGCCGTTACCTCCGCCTTTTAAAACCCAAAACGCTTCATTTTGTCATTTTAAGTCGGCTGAAAACTTATCAAGAACACATGTGGGTTTGTGTCATGATTCCACCTTGCCTTAGGTGTTTTTGTGTATTTGTGTTTGTGTCTGCCTTTTTAGAAGTAACTTGGGAGGACCAGCAGCGAGGGCTTAATGGCTCGCTGTCTGATGAAGGGACACATCCCTCTCTCGGTGTCACAGGTTTGTTGGTCTGGGTGTGCAGTTTGCCTCGTTTAATAATGCCCTCTGTCAGTTTCGTGGAGTACTGGTCTCCTCAAGTCCATCCGCTTACCAAAAAAAGAGAAAAAATATCTCGTCATGTCAGATCTATATTAGATGTTCTAATCATTGAATTGCGTATACATGTGAACACGCAGTCTATGGATGGCTTCCTTTAGTTTGCCTTTCTTGTCTATGCGTGTGATGTTGCGGTGCTGCATGGAGTTGACACATCTGGACAAGAATAAGAAAAGTAATAGTAGCAGGGCAGCATGGTGTGTAGCGTGTCTGCCCCACAACTCTAAGGCGTGTCTTTTTTACTATCAACTTGTTCTTTTGTGGGTTTGCTTCTGGCTACTTCACTACAAACATGCACAAATGTTCATGAGAGACTCTTGTCAATATGTGTGAACATGAGTGCGAATGGTTGTTTATGTGCTGTTCGCCACTTTGAAATGTGATAAGGTGAATTATACGACACCCGTTTACTTCATTAAAATTTGTTGAGGTGCAAATGTATGCATAACATTAAACAGTGAAAGTCATATGACAATGACTGAAAAATCAAGAGATATAAATAGGCAGAATAATATAAACAGTGTGAACTATAATGAATCATATTGAATATGTATAACATTTCTGCACTGTGTTCAGAAGTAATATTCACACACACACACACACACACACACACACACACACACACACACACACACACACACACACACACACACACACACACCGTGCAAAGTTCTTATGTCAGTATAAAGATGACCTACACCATTGTTTCCAGCAGCGTAAATTTGCTTGAGAAAGAGCTCCTCTGCTGCAACTGAGTGTCATAAAAAGGATGTAAATGAAGGTCCGTGATGGAGACAGGTTTGTTCAGTCACCACAGGTCTCTCGCTCAATCAAATGTCTCCATCTTCAATCCCAAGATGTCTGCAGCCTTCTTCATTAGTTTCACGCCACAACATTCCACACCATGCTGCAAACGAAGCCGTGTCATTGTCTTGTGGATTTGATACAACTACTGCTACATCTACAATTACTTCTAGTAGCCGAAGTAGTAGTAGTAGTAGTAGTAATATGGGTAGTAGTGCGTTGGTGAATCTAATCTCTGGTAAAACTGGTCGTATAGTGCTACTGCTGTACTTCTTAAAGTAGTAGTAATAGATCATATTTTTAGTATGGGTGAAGTCTTAATATCAATTCAGAACTTACATGTCTAGGTGTTCTATTTTTAAAGCATAGCAACTTATACTCAACTACATGAGGTCAGTGAAGACATCAAATTTCGCTTGATGAGACGATTATTATTTGATTCCCATTACGGTGTGACGTTAGCTTGCACCAAGAGATGAAAGCTGCTAAGGCACATCACAAGTCTCACAAAATATTTTAATTAACATGACACTCCGTTACTGACCTGGATTTTCAACGAATGAGCTTAATGCAAACTGCCCAAAAGAATTAGGTCTGGAGTTTTTCCCTATCTGCACTCACTGCTGCTTTGTCGATTTGCGACACAAAGAGATGAAGAAGTGAAACAAACAAGAGCTGCGGGAAATAAGTAACAAACTGTTTGCTGATTCAAACACATTTATTCACTGAAAGGAAAGCAAATATTTTCCAGAATATTTCAGGGTTGAAGTTGGCTGCAAATGTGAAGAGACTGGTGAAAGGCAGAAAAATGTTTGACTGATTGAAAAAGAACAATGTGAAAGCAGGCTGTGAATGTGTCACATCATTTTCTTTCATGAGTCTAACGCTTGTGCGTGTTTAGCCGTCCACTTACTCTTGGTGTATTTCCCAACGCCCTTGTGCTAGTGTGCCTTTTCCTTTGTGTGCTTTCCTGATTGCAGCTCTGTATTTGCGTGTCTTTGAATTATAATGTTACATCTTTATTCCAGACTTCACAAAGTTGACCTATACAGGCTCAATCGACCTCTCCTTCCTCTCTTACCTACCCCGCTTTCACCCCTCCAACTCCCAGAGAGCTCAAGTTTCCGTTTGGTTCAGTGCATTAACATGTCTTTATTATTACAGATTTTGTTCTGCACAGAGCCTTCCCCAATCCCGGCTCCGCTCCAGTTATCTAATAATGAAAATTCTACCTCAGCTTCTTACAGCATCACATCCTATTGCGCTATTTTTGCTTTTATGCCCATTGTGGGTTTTTTTCTGTTCTTGTTGCATTATTTGTGTGTGTGTGTGTGTGTGTGTGTGCGTGCGTGCGTGCGTGCGTGCGTGCGTGCGTGCGTGCGTGCGTGCGTGCGTGCGTGCGTGCGTGCGTGCGTGCGTGCGTGCGTGCGTGCGTGCGTGCGTGCGTGCGTGCATGTGTGTATGTGTTTCATGTTTTATGTTCACTGATGACCATTGCTTTGTCATTGTTGTACTATGTGGCCTCCCTTTCCCGAGCCTTCATTCTCACCATCCAAACAGTGGCCTTTCTGTGATTAGGTGTGATGGTGTCACACTCCCTCTAAACTTCACCCTAACCCCTTCTTGCATCCTCTCACATCCATCTTCCTCTCCTCTCTCTGTGTCTGTCCATTCTGGATGTGATCGCAGAAGACACTGCCTCACCAAGTTGGACGAACTCAGGTCTGTCCTTTCTTCATCACCTTCTTCCTTCTCTGATTCTGCTTGCACCCACCAATCACCCCAAACGAGTCTCCCTGACTTACCCTTGCCACCTATTTCAACTGACCTCAGTTGTCTTTTCAGCTTTGCTTGCTATTTGTGCTCTAAATTGTCAAAGCACTTGTTGCTGATGGTCATTTTCACTGTTCAGAATGTGTGGCTTGAACTAAGAAAATCATCTCATTGTCACAACATTGCAATCCTTGTTATAGCTCTCATTGCCAGATGCCATTCTTTTATGTCACCAAAAAAGTCATAGAAAACATGAAATAAAACAAATATGTGGTGACATTGTCTCAAACCTCAAATCGAATACAATGTATTGGTCTCTACACATATAAAGAGTGAATCATGATCTGATGGAATCATTTTAGTCTCACATAATCAGATCCCCAGATAAATTCAGTGCAGAATTGCAATGGGTTCTCATTTTGTTTTTTATAGATGTGTTAACCAAAATAATGCATCAACTGAAGTTATTTATCAAAAACCATTGTATAGCATATTACACTGTGACAGGCAACTTAACACATAACATTGAAATGCTCTCAATGACATTTATTTGCTTTACCTCAGTGTTGGATGCCCTTGCAGGGCTTAAGATTCAGACTTACCGTATTTTTTCTTCAGCACTATCGACAGTGAGATTTCAATTTTAGCCTTCATAAATATTGTTCACAAATCAGATTTTCTTGCAACAGAGTCATCAATAACACGGTCTTTCTAATGAAAAGAAAAATCTGAGCATTACCATAACATCAGTGACAATAAACAAATACCTAGTTCTGCAGAAAAATACTTTGTAATCATTTGCTCTCCTTTTTCTGTTGTTTGTCGGTGTGTATGTGTAAAACTAGTATTATTTATCATCACGTTAACTCTGAAGACAGCAGAATAGGTTTGACATAGACTTAATAATAATTGTGTTTATACTTTGCTGGACTGCCCAGCAAATGGCTTGCGAAAAATCAAGGGTCTGCAGTACGTACAGTATGTTAGTAGATTATCTCGGTTAAGTAGCATCCCATCAGAATCAGAATCAGAATCATCTTTATTGGCCAAGTATGTAGAACACACAAGGTATAACACGCTGCATTAGTATCATCAACTGTGACACGATGTGCGAAGTATCAAGCAGAGCTAAAGTGATCAGTGGTAGAATACAATACTATGACAGTTGTACAGTTGGTGCAGAAAATCATTGAACCATTTTAAATTTACCAGGAGTGGTATTTGTTGTACAAGAAATGTGCAATTGTGTAGATGTCCTTGAGCGGTGGAGTATACGTCAGTGACTGTTTAGGGCGGGTGTCAAACTCAGGTCCTGAGGGCTGCCCTGCATGTTTTCCAGTTGCAACACACCTGATTCAAATGATCAGATCATCAGCAAGCTCTGAGGAAGCCTGACATTGAACCTGTTCATTTGAATCAGGTGTGTTGCAACAGGGAGACTTGGAAAACATGTTTGGCCCTCCAGGGCCTGAGTTTGACACCTATGGTTTAGGAGTTAATGGCTAGAGGGAAGAAGCTGTTTAAGTGTCTGCTGGATTTGGTGCGCATGGATCTGTAGCGCCTGCCTGAGGGGAGTAGCTGGAAAAGGTGGTGGGCAGGGTGCGGTGGATCCAGTGGGATTTTCCATGACCTTGTTTTGATTCTTGCAGTGTGTAAGTCCTCAAGAGTGGGTAGGGCGGTGCCAATGATTTTTTCCGCCGTCCTAACTGTCCGTTGAAGTCGGATTTTGTCCTTTTTTGTGGCGGCCCCAAACCAAACCGTGATGGAAGAACACAGGATTGATTCGATGACTGCCGTGTAGAACTGACGTAGCACCTCCTGTGGCAGGCCATGCTTCCTCAGCAGCCTCAGGAAGTACATGAGAACAAGCAGTATGGAAAATGAATGGATGGCTTTGATGATACAAATAACGATATATAATAATAATGATAATAATGATCAATATCAGAATTGCATAGCACTTTATATAATACTAAACATGCTCTACAACAAACGGAGGTAAAACAAACCAGATAGTGCTAATGGGCTTTAGATTCCGACTAGGACCTGAACCACCCCCCAAACTCCCCCATTGGTCGATCAAGCATAAGGACTTGAGGGTCCTCATACAATATGTTGCACGGTATCATTTTTTTAAATCCATAAAAAGATGGAGCATCCATCAAGGAAAATACAGGTTTAGACAGAAAGAGGACATGAATGAGAAAAAAGATGGGGATGTATTGAAAGACAGGGCTCACTCTCATTTATTTAAATGTCAGCAGCTTTGTACGTATGCCATATTTTTTTTTATTTAATGTTTTTACCACAAACTTCACTATTTCAGCCGCAGGTACATATGAACTCATAAATATGGTTAAGTGTTGTTGTAAACCACAATATGCATACTGTACCTCTGTTGCTTGGCAGCGCGTGATGAGTGGCTGTGTCTTGCTTGCTTATAACCCTGAAATACATTTTTCAACTGTGTGAAAGCTTGCATGGTTAAATACAAATAAACAGACCAGACAACGGGGCACAACTGGACAAGACATAAGTGGCTGGAGGGTACTCAAAACCTATACACTAAACCACGGTGGGTGACTGATTAAGAGAATGTACGGATGAAGAGAATGGGGCCGAGCACACAGCTTGAGGGACTTACTGTTGGGTTTGTTGATGAAGGATCTGTCAGACAGTTATGAGATGAAACTTCAGTGTTGATAATGCCAACTGATTTCAGGTGGAGAAGGGTAGAGTGATTGATGGAAACGTTAGCTACAAGGAGATTGAGGAGGAAGAGAACAGTGAGGGTGCTAAGATCAGAGGAGATAAGGAGGTCATTTGTGATTAGGGCTGTTTTTAGTGCTGTGGTAGCTTTTGCATTGCAATGTTTAATAGAGATTGCCTGAGTGGACATATTACTTGAGTTTTCTGAAACAGCTCTTTCGAAGATTTATGTAAGGAATAAGAATTTGATCGTGGGTCTGAAATTGTCGCTCTCTCGTCAGATCACTGTCAGGTTTTTTAGAAGACTTCTGGCAGTAAGCATAAGCAGCTGAATTTTGGAGAGGCTAGCTGCCTTTTGTAGGTGAGAAGAATGAGAGGCAGTGGGTAGGGAAAATGTAGGCTCCTTTCAGGGATGATGGCAGAAGAAATGGCCACTACTTGGTTCTAGATATTAACATTTAGTTTAATATTTCAGGTTACACATGTTCAACACAACAAGAATAAGTCTATTTGCTAACAATTCAATAAACAAACGAAAAAATTAACTTTTGTTTGTTGAGTGAGCTACAAACCCAAAGAATGATGCCCTCAATTGATTGAAGAGAAAATTATGATAACCTGCAGCTTTAATTAAGAAATGAAAAGTTTGATTTGAGTTGGCCAAAAGTGCTGTTTTATCCAGTGTATCATTTAATAAACATGCAGTATTTCATCATCACTTTCCATGAACGGTGAGATTATGGCTCTTGAAGAATTTGAGCTGTTACTTGTCTTCCAAAGCTTGTTTCTTTACTCAGTCTGTTGACGATTTCCAAGCGGACCATTCAGCTTTCTCCCATTTGACTGGTCCTTGTCATAGTTCATGAATCATAGCACAGCAGAAGCGTGTCTCCCATCGCTGCAGTGTTTCTGGCCACCATGTTTATTACTGATTATTGACCTCCACATGACAACTGTCATTCTCTGCTCAGGTATTGAAATGGAAGAGAGGACCAGGCAGATGAAGATGAAGATGAACAAGTACAAGCAGGGAGCTGGCTCCGACTCACGGCTGGAGCAGGACTACCACAAGGTGAAAACATGTCGAAACATGGATTTGTTGTACCGTATCCATCCTAGATGAGAGTCGTGGAAATATCCACCACTGCTTTGATGCTGGATGGCACAGATACGTAACTAAAGAGTCACTCAGTAGTGTGGACCTGTATCATACCAGCTCTTTTAACGGCAATACAAATTGGGGCCTCATTGACAAATCTTTCTTTAAATCAAATGTGTTCTTTTGTCCCACCTAATCATTTTTACAGAAGAATGTGGCATTCACATTTTAGTTTGTCATGATTAGATAAAACAGTTACACAGTATTATATATATTTTTTAATCATTCCTCTAACTTCTTCTACCTCCTATCCGTGTCACGTTTCGGCTGAACCGAATAAAGTTTGGATCCCAAAAGGGTAGACACCAGACAAGGTCTCCGTAGCAAAAAAGGTTTAATCTACAAAAATCGCACCGACAAATAGGTAACATAAAGCGCTGGTCAAAACAAGGACCAGAGGGTATGAAAACAAAAGAACAAAAAGCGCTTGCACAAAAGGCAAGGGACAAAAATAAGAACCGAGAAGACTAACCAAAAAACTATGTATCGCATAAACGCAAACGAAAGTCCAATCACAAAACAAAAACCATACTTACAAAACCATTGGTACCGAGAGTTCAAAAAGCGACGAGATCTATTGCAAATAGTCTATGAGCAAGGAAGCAGCAAGGCCAAAACAATACTCCGACAACAGCCGACAGATTGCGGGTCCTTAAATATACAATGCCTTAATGAGAGATTGGCAGCAGGTGTGCAGCCAGAAAGTCCGCTCAGTCTGCCACCTGCTGGCCAGGCCAGGAACGTGAACATGACAGTACCCCCCCCTCAACGGACGCCTCCTGGCGGACCACCCGGTTTCGAAGGGTGAGCAGCGTGGAAAGCCTGGAGAAGGGACGGGTCCAAGATCCAGGAGCGGGGGACCCACTGCCGATCCTCCGGTCCGTAGCCTTCCCAGTCGACCAGGTACTGGAACCCCTTACCCCTGCGCCGAGAGTCCAAGATTTCCCGCACCGTGTACACCGGGTCGCCGTCGACAATCCGTGGAGGAGGAGGCGATGTGGGAGGGGGAGCCATGGGACTAGTGGCCACTGGTTTCAACAGGGAAACGTGGAAGACAGGGTGAACCTTCATGGTGGGCGGCAGTCTGAGCTTGACGGAGACGGGGCTGATGACCGATTCCACCATGAATGGTCCCGTGAAGCGAGGCCCCAACTTGCGGGAAGTACCAGCCAGTCGCAGATCCTTTGTCGACAGCCACACCTTCTGCCCCACCTGATAGCTAGGTGCTGGGCGTCGACGGCGGTCAGCAATCTGCCGGTTCCTCATAGCAGTGCATGATAGTGCAGCTCTGGTCTCCCTCCACACGCGATGGGCCCGTCGCAGGTGGAGCTGTATGGACGGGAGTTCCACCTGACCCTCCTGGGAAGGAAATAAAGGAGGTTGATAACCATAGGCAGACATAAAAGGAGACCGACCGGTGGCAGACGAGACGAGGGTGTTGTGGGCGTATTCCACCCAAGGCAGGTGAGTCGACCACGAGGAGGGGCGATGGAGACAAACGCAGCGCAGAGCTGCCTCCAAGTCCTGATTCAGGCGTTCCGTTTGGCCGTTGGACTGCGGGTGGTAACCAGAGGACAAACTAGCAGTGGCTCCCATGGCGTGACAGAAACGTTTCCACACTCTGGAAACGAATTGAGGACCCCGGTCCGACACGATGTCCACCGGAATCCCATGAAGACGGAAGACGTGTTTGATGAGAAGGTCGGCGGTCTCCAGGGCGGATGGCAGCTTGGATAGGGCAACAAAATGAACAGACTTAGAGAAGCGATCAACAATGGTGAGTATGACAGACTTGCCCCTGGAAGGAGGCAGGCCTGTGACAAAGTCCATGGAGATGTGGGACCATGGTCGAGACGGAACCGGTAAAGGTTGCAGCAACCCAGCAGGTGGTTGGTGGGATGCCTTACTGCATGCGCAGGCGGAGCAGGCCTTGATGTAGTCCAGCGTATCCTTCCGAAGCTCCGGCCACCAAAACCGCTGCGAGACGAGCTCTAAGGTCCGGTTCACCCCAGGATGGCAAGCAACCTTTGACGTGTGCCCCCACTGCAACACCTCCGAGCGCAGAGGTGGGGGTACAAAAAGCTTCCCTGCAGGACAGTCAGCAGGGACTTGGGTTCCGTTCTGGGCCTCCTGGACCCTTCTTTCGATTGCCCACCTCAGGGCCCCCAAAATACAATGGTCGGGAAGAATATTCTGTGGTTCGTCGCTCCTCTCCGCGGGGTCGTGGATACGGGAGAGAGCATCAGGTCGTATGTTCTTGGAGCCAGGGCAATAGGTAAGTGTGAAGTTGAAACGTGTAAGAAGAAGCGCCCACCGGGCTTGGCGTGAGTTTAGTCTCTTCGCAGAGCGAATGTATGCAAGGTTCTTGTGGTCGGTGTACACGGTGAACGGTTCTCTAGTCCCCTCGAGCCAGTGCCTCCATTCCTGTAGAGCCGAAACGACGGCCAGCAGTTCACGATTTCCCACGTCATAGTTGGTTTCTGCTGGACTGAGACGACGAGAGAAGAAGGCGCAAGGGTGGAGTCTCTGGTCAACTGGGGAACGCTGTGACAGTACCGCCCCCACTCCTGTCTCTGAAGCGTCCACCTCTACCACAAAAGGATTTTCTGGGTTAGGATGTTGCAAAACAGGGGTTAGTGAAAGCCTTCTTTAACTCGGAAAACGCGTTGTCGGCGTCAGAGTCCCACCTAAAGGGGACCTTGACGGAGGTCAACCGGTTAACGGAAGGGCTCTCTGGCTATAGTTTCTGATGAAACGTCGGTAGAAGTTGGCGAAACCCAAAAAACGTTGCAACTGTTTCCTAGTGGTGGGTGTAGGCCACTCCACCACCGCCTTAGTCTTGGCGGAATCAGCTCTCAGCTGACCCTTCTCAATAACGAAACCAAGAAACGTAACTGATTCGACATGAAACTCGCATTTCTCTGCTTTGACGAAGAGACGATTTTCCAAGAGACGCTGCAAGACGAGTCTGACATGGTGTTGGTGCTCTTGAAGCGTACGAGAAAAAATCAATATGTCATCCAGGTAAACAAAACAAAACACGTTCAATAAATCTCTCAATACGTCATTAATAAGACTCTGAAAAACGGCAGGTGCGTTTGTCAACCCAAAAGGCATGACCAAATACTCAAAATGTCCCAGTGGGGTCTTGAACGCAGTTTTCCATTCATCCCCCTCTCGAATGCGGACCAAATGGTAGGCACTACGTAGATCAAGTTTAGAGAAGATAGTTGCAGATTGGAGGGGGGCAAATGCGGAATCTAATAGCGGAAGTGGATATTTGTTTCTTATGGTGATCTCATTAAGTCCCCGATAGTCTACACAAGGTCGCAGCGACTTGTCTTTCTTTTCTATGAAGAAAAACCCGGCCCCCAAAGGAGATCTCGATGGCCTAATAAGGCCAGCAGATAGCGAGGTGTCGATGTACTCTCTCAATGCTTCTTGTTCCGTGTGGGAAACTTGATACAGGCGAGAACTCGGAAGAGGGGCGTTCGCGAGCAAGTCGATAGCACAATCGTACGGCCGGTGGGGCGGCAAGGACTGAGCGCGGTCTTTACTAAATACTTGTCGCAAATCATGGTAGATGCTCGGGACTTTATCTAGACAAATTGATTCAGGCGGATCATTACGAGGAAGCCCTCTACCCCCCGCAGCAGACTGCAAACAGTGAGCATAACAAAACGGACTCCAATTCTCAATTGCGGGGCGTTCCCAGGTGATAACCGGATTATGTGTCTTTAGCCATGGTAACCCCAGGATTAATGGTACGGATCGGGACCGCATCAGATAAAACTTCCTATATTCGACGTGATTGCCAGATAACCTCAACATTAAAGGGCCTGTGATCTGTTTCACCTCCGCCAGGAGTCGCCCATCAAGATCATGAACCCTCTTGACCTCATTTAACTCCTCCACCGGACAACCCAGTTCGTTAGCCAGTTCGGTGTCAATGAAGCAATCGTCCGCCCCCGAATCCACCAATGCCCGAACCGGAAGAGCCCGTGATTGACCATAGATAGTACCGCCCAGCTCTAGTCTCTCAGGAAGTCCCGACCTGGGCTCCTCCGGACCCAAACGTCCTCCTACCAGCTGCAAAGGCTCCCCTTCTGCGACGACAGCCCCGGTGCCGGTGTGATGCTCTGGTCCGGACGACTGCAAGGACTCATGGGAAGCAGGCCGTCCTCCAGCATGTCGGGGCTGGAAACGAACGTGACACCCTTCGCTTCTGCATTCCCGTTCTCTTTCCCGCATGCGATTGTCCAGTAAGAGGGCCAGGTTGATAAGCTCCTCCAAGGTAGTGCTGTCATCGCGGGTAGCCAGTACATCTTTCAAGGACGAATTTAAACCATAACGAAACAATCCACGAAGGGCGTGGTCCCTGTAACCACTTCGAGCAGCCAAAATACGAAGGAAATAGCGTGGTCGGCCACCGATTGCTTTCCTTGCCGATAGTCTAATAACCGACCTTCGGCCTCTCTTCCCTAGCCGGAGGGTGGAAGACCCACGAAACTCTGCCACAAAATCAGGAAGGAAGACCGAAGCCGGGTTGGGCATTGCTCACTTCCAACGCCCATGACGCCGCCCGACCAGTCAACAGACTCATTATAAATGCCACCTTGGATTTATCTTTTGCATAGCTGGATGGTTGTTGGTCAAATACCAACGAGCATTGGTGAAGAAATTGCTCACCCAGCCCAGGTTCACCACCATAACGCGATGGGTGTGGAATATTTGGTTCCCGCTCCACGGTCAGGGGAATGGTACTCCTGTGGTAGCGTCTTGCTCCACTCGTGAACCCAAAATCTCGAGCTGATGAGCCAGCAGGGAGATTGCTCCCCGGAGTTCGCGAGAGCTTGTTCCTGCTGACCCACCAGTTGTCCTTGGCTGGTCAAGGCGGACATAATCTTGTTGGTGTCTCACGGGATCCATGTTGGTCGGAGTATTCTGTCACGTTTCGGCTGAACCGAATAAAGTTTGGATCCCAAAAGGGTAGACACCAGACAAGGTCTCCGTAGCAAAAAAGGTTTAATCTACAAAAATCGCACCGACAAATAGGTAACATAAAGCGCTGGTCAAAACAAGGACCAGAGGGTATGAAAACAAAAGAACAAAAAGCGCTTGCACAAAAGGCAAGGGACAAAAATAAGAACCGAGAAGACTAACCAAAAAACTATATCGCATAAACGCAAACGAAAGTCCAATCACAAAACAAAAACCATACTTACAAAACCATTGGTACCGAGAGTTCAAAAAGCGACGAGATCTATTGCAAATAGTCTATGAGCAAGGAAGCAGCAAGGCCAAAACAATACTCCGACAACAGCCGACAGATTGCGGGTCCTTAAATATACAATGCCTTAATGAGAGATTGGCAGCAGGTGTGCAGCCAGAAAGTCCGCTCAGTCTGCCACCTGCTGGCCAGGCCAGGAACGTGAACATGACAATCCGCGGTCGGATCGCAGCAGCAGCTACCTAAGCAGTGAAGCCCAGACCTCCTTCTCCGAGCCACTTCGTCAAGTTGTCAGGGCAGCTCTCCTACTTTGCCACTACCCCATTCCAAGTCCAAAAACTGCATTAATATTGGATAGCCAAACTCCCAAACACTCTTTCGGACCCTGCTGAGGGTGTGTAGCTGACCCTCCTTAACCCCTGAATAGACCAGTAGGATTTTATGAGCCCCCGATAGTGTGAACTCACACTCCCTTTTTAAGAAGGGGAGCGCCTTGGTCTGTCAATCGAGAAGTGTTCCACTTTCTGCTTCATTGACACAACCATGAAATTGATCATCGATATGTGGCCTGCACAGACGGACACCCCTTTGGGCAATCCATGATGAGGACAAAGGTCCAATAGCTAAGAACCACTGAGGTTAATGTCGAAGGGATGTTATGCCCTTCAAGGTCTCACTATCATTACCCACATGGGAGTCCCCAGCAATAACATTCTCCAGTACCCCTTCCAGGGACTCCAAAAAGGGTGGGGCTCCGAGGTGCTATTTGGTATTTAAGATCCTGTGATGCCAGCTTCACACTAACGTTTAAAGTAACTAGATGACTTTTTAAAGTAGTAATCAATAATCAGATTACTTTTTTGGAGCTGACTGCGGCTCTGTGTCTCTCCCCGGGGGCAACTCCTGGCTGGAAGAGAGTCCAACCCTTCTCAAGTGGTCTAGTTCCGGAGCTCGAGCTGTGTGTCGAGGCCAGCATGACGAAATCTTGCTAGAACCTCTTGACTTAGCATACCAGCTCAGGCGAGAGAGGTGATGTCCCACATCTCTTGAGCGAGTGATTCATTTAATCACGCCTATTGTCTTTAGACTCTTATTTGTATGTATGTTAACAACTTACTCAAGATATATGTGAAAATCTGAGTCAGTAGCTGCTGTTTCCAAGGTACAAAGTGTAGATGAAAGTGATCACACGATTGCAGTACTTGAATGACCGGATAGAGTTGAAGGTACAGCAAATGAGCAATGTGTTTTCTTTCAGTCCAGTGATTCTACTGTTGTAAAGTAAAGGAACGTGACTTTGACATTTTGCAGAGTCAAGTGTTTACTACTCTCGAAAGTGATCATGGACATGTTTAGAAAGCTTGGCCGCAGCCTGCTGTCTCCTTGGTGTCTGAGCTAAACTCAGGAGTCGCTGCCCAGCTTTCCTTTTATGTCTGTGTTATGAACACTCTCACTTTAGAAGCAGTCAGTGTGCAGTAAAAAGCAGACCAACTTATGAATTGTCTGTTGAATAATACTCTTCTCGGAAGCTCCATTGACAAAACAACGTTCAGAATGTCCAAAGAAAAAGTACCTCCTCTTAGTCACGCATAAACATTGCTCAAAGACCGTGTCAGCGATATTACTGTTTGCACATCCGCACACGTGGATGGTATGGTGGAACGTGCTTTACCATCAAGGCCGTCAGATAGGGCCTTATAATCTGGAGTTTACATGTTCTTCGATTGCTTCCCTGGGTTCTCTCTAGGTCGGAAATAATTTAGATAATCTTGTAAATGACCACGTGGCTATGCCCAGATCAACCAATCACATTCAAATATGTTAAATGTGAGTCACAACACAACCGTCACCATTAAAGGTGCCTCCGATTAACCCCAAATCACGTTTAGCAGATCTAGTAGGCGTTTCCTGACTTTGTTGTATTCACATCTTAAAACACAAGCAATGGCCCCTACCGTAAAGGTTAAAAAAAAAAACATCATGAGAAGCAGTATAGCAAATGGATGGGTTTCCCTGCAGCATGGCCCAACCTGGTGGAGGGTGGCTGCTCTTCAAAAGCAAAATGGTGTAAATGCTCCGGTCTGCGCAAACAACAGAAAGACTACAACCTGTTTTCTCCTCTTTTCAGCATTCCGGCAGAGATCCACGGGGTTCAGATAACCTGTCCGCCAAGTCATCAGACAGTGATGTTAGCGACGTGTCCGCTGTGTCGAGAACCAGTAGCGCCTCTCGGTTCAGCAGCACGAGCTACATGTCTGTCCAGTCTGAAAGGCCACAAGGAAACCGCAAAATCCGGTAGGCTGACCTCTGCTTTAAGGGAACGGTGAACTTTTTTCAAAATAAACCCAACATGTTGTTTTCACAAGTGGACAAATCCCCCACAGCTGCAATTTTTTATTCCCGTATATGTTCCCATGTACAGACATTTTCAGCACTGAAATTGTTTGTACCTGGGTGAGCCATGAGAGGAAAATGCACTACATAGCATAACTGTGTCATTTTCTCACCCCACTGAGTTCAGGTTTGGCTCTCTTGTAGAAAAATCTTGAGCCAAACAGTTGAACTCTGCTGCGTTTAAGCTGTGGGAGAGGCTTGTCCACAACTAGTGGTATTTGCCGAAATAATCCGAAGACGTTGCATCATTTTGGTGTTTTTCGTATAAAAAAAATCTTGCATGACACTCGGCAATAGTTCTGCATTTCTGTCTTCTGCTATTGCTCTGTCAACCTTTGATCTTGGCTGCAATATTTCTGTGTGGTTGGCTTTAGTGTTGTCATTTGACACTTCTCACGCTTTTGTTTGGTTTTCTTTCTGCTGTGCATGTGCTGCTGTCTTGTCTCCGTCTACAGCCATTTGCGATCAAGGAGCCAGTCGCGGGAGGGGGATGAGCATTTAGTTGAGGTACTAGAAGAGGAAGAGACAGGCAGGAGAGGTGAAGGTGAAGGTGACGAGGGTCAATAAAGAGGGGATCGTGCAGGGAGAGAGAAAGAGATCAAGGGACAAAGTAGACAAAGACAAGCAGCATCACGAAGAAATGCTGATGAAAGAGGACGACTTGCACCAGAGGAGTATCTCAGAGACTGACCTCAGGTAACAAGCGCGGCAGCCTCGAACGGCAGACTCCCACGAATCAATACAAACCTCGATTTACCCTGTTGCCCATTTACTTTTATGTGAGGCATCACCATTGCGCATGCTTCCTTCATGGTGGTGAAGCAATAGTGTAGACATGGACGACAAAACCGTGTTACAAACACCAGAATTTAAGAAAATGCCCTATGATGATAAATCAACCACAGGGAAACCCAAGCGAGATCTCTCAAATCAGTTTTTGGTGTTACTGAAAGACCCACAAAGCGACCTCAACCCTCCACATACAAAAACTCTCGGCTACAATATAAGATATGTAGCTTTGTCAGCTTCCTTTGAGTTGCGATTGAAACTGATCCAGATTGACTTCAGCCAAAGTTCAAATGGGGACATTTCACTAATTATTTTTTTTAAACGTGTGTGTCAGAGCAAGCACCCTCGTTATTTTGAGTACAGCACAATCAACGACGGCCCCTTTATTTTGGCCACATGAGACTCTTCCTATTTGACAGAAATAAAACGTCAAGAGCAAACCAGAACACATGTATTTATAGTCCGAGAGAAAGACTACACTGCAAGTGCAATTCACCGCAGGTGCCACATTAGTTCTACTTCTCAACGCAAGTAATCCCAAGTATTTTACGGGCTCGAGCGAAACAAATTACAATAAAAGCAATGCGCCCGTTTATGGCCTTCGCACGGCCCAAGTGGCTGACAGGCTGACTGCAAAAACACATTTCAGAAGGAAAGATGCTGACCAAATTAAAAGTAGTGTTCAGGTTGAAAGTCAACGATCACCCAGGAATATAGATAGCTGCCCTTTGTTTTGACTTGATGGCTGCACTTTGTGTTCCTTCACTGTGCGTCTGTGCTGCTCAGTGTGCTGTCGGTGCTTTGTCCTAATCCCTTCCTGTTTTGTGTGCCTGCCACTCCCATTTTCCACAACAGCCTGCAACATTCCCCCAAACCACCCCAACTTGAGTTCCAGCAAAGCCAGAGCCTTTATCATCGCACCTTCAGTTTCCTTTCGGGAAAGAGCAAACATTTGTGTGCCAATATTTCAAATAAATACATGAGCAAATTAATTGTAGAGTCACATATTAAGTCATGCCTTTTTGCTTTCAAACATAATTTAAAGATTTGACCGAAAGTGAGCCGGATTAACCTGCTTTGTAACAGATGGAACATTTTCATGACGGCTACAGTATAAATTTGGGTACATTGCTGCAATTTGTGCTTTTTTTAAGAACCATACAATAGGTAGTCCATTATCAGATTTTTGGTTTTAATATGATATAATTGACATGGAATCAAACAAAAAAGACGTAGAAACTCAAATAGTTAAATAGCAATAAGTTATTTCAAAGAAAATGACCTGGGGATGTTTGATTATAAAATGAGTTTTTCAGACAACCATTTCCAACATGGGTTACATACGTATGTCGAAACCAAAGCTATTCAGATGATCATTTTGGGCGTCCAAAGGCTAATCCTGATATACTGAAATCAACATAACTCAATTTGAGTTGTGTACCTATCAACCGGTATTTTATCCCACCACTTGAGTAAACTGGCCCAGTTACCGCAGGGTTAAGGGGTGAATTCTCCACACGGTGTTTCAGATCTTCAGATTTAGATCAGGGCTCTTCAGAAAATATATTAATGCCAATATCTTAATCTGGGGCAAAATGTGCTGCCCGGTGTCACAAATCTCTGTCTCAGTTACAACTTTTGGGTCCCAAAATACACCCCTAGAATGGCTAAGAACAAAATGTCAGAGTATTCTAAAGGGAGCCCTGTTCCAAATACAATCAAAGCTCTGTGGAAAGAGCAGAAACGTGTGGTTTTAAGGCACCATTCAAACCTGAAACAGTTGGACAGTTGTCGACAGCTACACGGCTTACAGAAATCGGTAGATATCAAACACTTATGTTAGAAAATATGTTAAAAATACCATAATTTGGTTCTATTTTGTCTTTATTATTGTTTCGGACATAAAACAAGGCGATTTCCATCCAATTTTATTTCAGTAACTATTGTTATGGATGTTTTCCTTGTGCCTCGCCCCACTTGTTTTGGGACATATCCATTTGCAAGGCCGTTATCATTCTTAGTAGGCAACAAAAATGTACTGGTAAAAATCGAAACAATGTGACAAATTTTCTTAGTTTCATTTGTACCCGTGTAGAATATCCTCCAATTTACGGAGATCTTTTTTTTTAAAGGGAAAAATTTGTTTTTCTCAAGAAGTTACCGTACTTGCAGACACCAACCCTATTTATTAAAAGATTTTTTTTCTTACATGTAGCATTAATTTTATTTTAAAAAAACATTAAAAAGGGAAGAAAATACGCATTATTTCACAAATTTTAATCCACACTGTTAAAATTAAAATTAAAATAGAATTTTAATAAGTGGTCCCAACTCTCCACAATGTGGAGAAGCAAAATGACTTGAAGTTGAATGCTCTGCCATGTTACCGCAATCACATTAGCCTACACAATGAAGTATGATACTGTAGACCCGTATATTTGACTCATTCAGAGCCCTAAGATTATTCTTTCAAAGACTGAAATTGGCCAGAACGGTATACGTCAAGGAAGATACAGCTTGCCTCGAATGAGAAAATGTTTGTTCATTGCTCAGCCATGCTCAAACCATGAAAGCACTGAAGCAGAGTGATACAACAGAAACATCGCTACAAGGTACATTTGCTTGTGACTCATCCCCTATGTATTCAGGTCACAGTGTAAATACACATCTACCCCGCATTGGCTCAGTGTGCAAACACCAGAAGAGCCAAATGTGGTTTTAGTCTTATGAGAACTTCTGTTTCACAGAGACGCAAAACACCCGACTCACTTGCACGCCGACGTGTCCAGTTGTCTCCAAGATGAAATATGAGTTCCTTTGACGCTTTTCGATCTCACATCTCATCTTCTTCGAATCTGTTTCACCATTGTTGTTGCCTTGGTAACGGTTCATTCATGTTAAAGAGTAAAGACCCGTGTTTTTAAGGCCGGGGAATCATCATTACTTAAAGGGAGGAGGGAATGTTGACTTAAACCCTGGTCTATCCGCACCATTTCAACAACAACTGGTTCAAGTTATATTTCTGGGCTGGATTATTTAAAAAAAATTGCAGACTTTAGTTGGACTTTATTTCTCATGTACACCTTTTGCATAACTTTAGGTATACTGTGTTGACAAGCTTGCATGACTATTTGCTTGGTTTAAGAAAATAGTAGGAAACAGTCCCTTACTGAGAGAGTGCATTAATTTTGAGATGACAATTTGAGAAAAGGATCGTTGGACATTTTGTTGAGAAAAAGTCTTCCAATCTATATTTGGGTCATTAAATTGCTTTGCCGTCAGCTTTTCACTGCATATTTTCAGTATATACAGGAAATCCAATTTGAAGATCTCAGATGGAACTAAAGTCATGTCTTGGGAACATGTTGTGCAAGATGAAAATGCAGGTTATCAAAATCCGCATGATAAGGAGCATTCCGTACCATGGCTGCAGAATAAATCTGAAACCTTAAGACAGGCCGACATTTTCAAAGAGGCACGTTTGCTGTTTGGTGGGGGCCAAAGCATTCACAGAGAACATGGAACTCTATGATGAGGATAGGTGCTGGATTTTATTTTATTTATTTATTTGTTTATTTTTATTTTCTGGCAGGGGTGAATGGATCGGGGCTACTGATCTTGACTGCGACTGAATGTCAAAACACAGTATTATTAAATCATTATGTAAATTTTGCTCTTTTAGATCATGTCTAATGGCTGTGCCTAGGGTGACGCATTGAAAAAGGCTCTAATCCAACAAACGCGTCACAAATCTTTTATTCAATTGCAATAATTACATAAGAGGACTGTGTGAGATGTCCCTCTGCTTCAGCAAAATATAGCTTATATTGCCCAAGAATAAAATGAAAGGGGGTTTATGCCACAGACTTTGGTTTTAAGGCCTGAATGAGCTCGGCCTCTTCCGGGCCATTCATCTCCAGGCAAAATGACTGCATTATTCACAAGAGCACTCATGGCATATTGAAAATTTCGCCAAATCGTCTCATTAATATTAATAATAATAATAATAATAATAATAATAATAATAATAAATATATTTTATTTATAAGCGCCTTTCAAGACACCCAAGGACACTTTACAATAACAAAACAAAACAATAAAACACAATACGGGTTGAGCAGCGGCAGCCAAACGCGCCAGCGTTCACTCATCACCCACATCATTACCTGAGCTTGATATACATTGCTAATATTAATATGTACATTCATATATATATATATATATATATATATATATATATATATATATATATATATATATATATATATAAGAGCTGTCAAACGATTAAAATATTTAATCCAATTAAAAACTCAACTGTCATAATTAACTCAAATTAACTAGAAATTAATCATGATTACTCACGCATTTTTATCGTTTCTGAATTTCCTTTTATATTTTTGTCCTATTTTCCCCATTTTAATGCTCTCATCAACATGGAATCATGAATCAGTTTTCTATGTGCAAAATGCAAATATTTACTGAAATAATTTGGAATTTCAATTTTACATGAAAATTATTCACTTGGAGCAGTTATTCACACATTATCTCTCACACAATATTACTGTCCATCAACAACAGTGAAAAAAATATTTTGTCACACAACAGCTGCTTGAACAGCTCTTTTATGGAAGCAAAACAGCGCAATATAAAGTGCAAATCTAAGGTAAGCTAGTACTCAGCCTATAATTTTCACGGCCCCCTGAATAGGATTGTCGGTCAGCATGGAAGGATCTCTCGTTCTGTACTTTTTGATCATTTATTGGAGCGCTTTGCAGCAGAAGTAGTAGTAGTTGTAACAGAAGTATCAGAAGCAGGTAATAACCTAAATTACACATACATGCAGTAAAAAATAATATATCTATCTTTCTGCATCACAATGTAAATATGTATATAATTGACATTAATTAATACCTTTATTTAACAATACGTTTAATGAATAATTTAATCAACCCTGATTTCACTATGTATCAATATCGTCATCATTATTCATTGTTTTAAACGTAAGAAACCATACAACACAAACATATCAAGTCGAATCGAACAAAAGAACTACAAGTCCCAAAGGTCCAACCCGGAAGTGGAGCGCCGGCATTATTTACCCCAGCTGCAACGCAATTTACTTCGTTTAAACGTCAGATTGCAGACGGACAAACATGACAACTATGCAAAAATAAGCTAAATAAAGACAGCCCTGTTCTAGCAACATTTTAGCCCACGCTGTTTAAATTGCCGATTGCGAACGGTAACTGACTGTGATTGCATAGCGATCGGCAAACAAAGCAACCGATCATGACCGAATCTAAAAGCTAACTTTACACATCTGACTTGATAAGAAGCACTCGCGTAGCTTAACATTGAGCCATGCCGACGACGAAGCGAGTGTATTCACTCACGAAACAAAACGCTATTTATACATCGCGCGAACGTCACCTGTCAGTGGCAGCCCCGCCCCTCTTAAAGCGCCAGGTCAATCCAGCAGGAGTCGTTCAGCAAATTTGTTCTTCGTCGTGTCATCCATTTTCTTCGTTTTGAAATGATCCATAGCTGTCTGTCTGAGACAAGGGGGCGGAGTAGAACGTCAGCTGTGCGCTTGGCCATTAAGTGGTATTTCAGACTCGACGTGCTATGATGATAGCTCGGTTTCCGATTGCAAAACATACAGATAACTTTGGTCTTGTCAGTGGAACAATCTGGCAACTTTTTAAAAGTAAACTTTACATTCATGAGCTATTTAAGTATCCCTTTTCGGTGTCTCGCGCTGCCGTGGCTGGCAAAACAAACGTGCGTGGACCCGCGCAGCGCGCTTGATGTTTTGTTTCTGGTTTATTTATAGAGCAACGTAACATCCGCTGTGACGTCTCCGCGTTAATCTCATGAGAAAAATTTTGATCGATAAAATTCATTTAAATTAATGCCGATATAAACGTGCTAAACTGACAGCTCTAATATATATATATATATATATATATATACACACACACACACACACACACACACACACACACTGTTCCTATGAAACTTGCCCCGAGGGCAGAGCAACTGAATATTTGCAACATTGTGTTTCAAAAAGTTGGGGCAGTACTAATGAGTAAGTGGGAAAATACAGATGTGAAAGGAAATTTTTAGTCTGTGGCTCCATAGTGAAGCTTGGCTCTTTGTTACTGGCTCCAAGTCAGACTTCTGATCATTCAGAAACTCCAAAATTATATTGCTGAATCGACAATGGGTCGAAATATATTTTTTTGGCAGAATATTTAAACAAGTGGAAAAGTTCTCCCCACCTCCTCTCATTTGCCTGCGCCTGCTTGTCATGGTTTCCTACAGCGGTGCCATTTGCCTTTTAAGACAGGTTAGTTCTTTCGAAGCCTGACAGAAAAGCGCACGTGCTTGGCAGCAGTGATTTTATAAACCCTGAAATTTAAACTGTTTCATTTTCCTTCAGGAGCATGCTGCCACATTGACTAGCAGATAGTGTTTACAAATACTGTGTCTAAAAAAATGCTCGAGGGACCGGATATAATTGAGCTGGCCAAGGTTTCTAGTCAGAAGTCCTTCCCGGCGTGTGGCATAAACTCTATTAACTGGGCAGATTCTTGTACGTTGCAGCTAGTTGACTCTTTTACACCAGCACTACATTGTCTCAGTTTAACCAGAATAACATCCGTTTTGAAAGAACGGGTTAGTTTTCTTTACTTACAGAATACTTCATTATTAGCCTGACAGAATCTGCATCATCTTTATTGGCCAAGTGTGTTTACGAAAACATGAGAAATCTGAATAAAAAACGCCCCGAAGCATAATGATGCCACCATGCTTCATTGTAGCCAATGTATAGTTTGAGTGCTGAGCAGTGTTTTCATCTCTCAAAGAAAGCAGTTGAGTTGTGATTTGTTGATGTCGCATTAATGATGGGGAGCAGCTTGGTCAATTTATTTTATATCACAAAGTACAGGCATTTGAACAGAGGTGTGAGCACATTCTAGATCCACCGTATGTACAATGTGTGAGGCACAGTGTGTCCTGTTTTATTCATCCACTGAGTATTTTTCATTGAACACTGCTGTCTGTGTGCTTGAAAGCTTCTGTACGTGCTACAGAGCCATGTTAGCCTTTGCCAATAGTGTACACCTCCAGATTCCTATCGAGGAGGGCCCGGGAAATCTCGAGACTCTCAGAATTAATCCACAACACTGTGGCACCACAAGTATTCAATATTTATGGATAGAAGTTAGACTGATCCACAGCAGAACCCATCTGCACGGGCACCAACGTAAACAGTTTTAAAATGCAGAGCGAGTCGCTGTATTGTCCACATTGTGCGGACATCTGTCTTATTTCACCAGCAGCAGGAAAGCAACATGAGAACCAGCCACTCCTCAGTGCCAGGCCGTACAGTTCCACAGACAGCTAGCGTGATAGGGATTAGCCTTTTTTCCAGTTTGAATGATCTGAACATAGTACAAGATTACTTTGTATTTAATAGAGCAGATTTTGCAGAGCCCATTTCGAGTAATTGATGGAATTGGACGTCAAACAACACGTGACTCTTCATATACTCTCCCAAAAATGACAAAGGATGAACATTTTGAATTGTGATCAGCAGATAAAGGGTTCTACATGGAATCCATCTCATCAGCGATGCAAACCCCATGACGCAAAGCATAATTTGTCTCTTAAAGATAACATAACTGGATGAGCTAAAATAAGATCTTAATTTAGGATGTGGCCTAGATAGGAAGCACTCGACTTGTGAATTAATTCTCTCGGCAGACGAGTGGAGATCAGTGTAAGATATGAAAAGAGATCTAAAACATGACTTGGTAAAAATACGATTAGTTTTTACCTTTCTGGTACGTGGATGATATGGTGACCATGTAAACTGTAAAACTGTCAGTCTGGTAACTTAACCCTCACGATGCTACAGATTTTTCTAAATTCTGTCAGGACATTTTCGGCTTTTTAAAGCTCTCCACTGAGTTTGGAAAGAGCAGCCGACTAAAACAACTCACCGCAGACTTTCTTACTTGCCGTCTTGAGTCATATCACACATCTTCCACGTTTCGTCTCCAAGGTCAAGTTCTGCAGTGATTACTTTTTAAGCAGAGATGACTAACACTGACAAATAGATATTCACATGCTTTCTACGCTTTGATTTGATCTTTGTGGAAAAATGAACCAGTAGCTTCCCAACTGTCCAGCCTAAAATGTGCAGCCTATAGTTGAAAATGGTACCACATGTCAAATTCACCACACTTAAGCAGCCGTTTGGCATGCAGATCCACTCTGAGCCCGTAACTCATCTATACCGTAAGTCATGAATTCCTGTACCTGAACTCTGTCCTTCTCTCCTTTTTACCCCACACCTCCCCATCCCCTCTCGCTCTCCTGTCATCCGCCCTTCTGCCTCCATCCTTCACTTTCTGTCTCCCTCTTCTCTTATCACATCCTTTCTGCTGGCCTCTTCCTGTCCTTTGGCCTGTTCTCTCTTCTCTGTTCTCTCCTGTGTCCCCCCCCCCCTCCTCCCCTGTCAATGGTGGTGGCTGACAGTGACTTTGCATCCAAAATGAAAAACAGGCAGATGGGCTCATCGGGCGGCGTGAATATGACGAAGAGCACCAGCATCAGCGGTGATATGTGTAACATGGAAAAGACAGACGGCAGCCAGTCGGACACAGCGGTCGGCACGGTAGGCACCGACGACAAGAAGAGGCGCTCCAGCATTGGTGCCAAAATGCAGGCCATGGTTGGCATGTCACGCAAGAGCCGGAGCACCTCACAACTCAGCCAAACAGGTAAAGGCGCCGCCAAACATCCAGACTGATTTGCAGGATCTCTTTGTGTCTTATCAATGTGCATCTGTCCTGTGGCCCTTTTTAGTTGTGTTGCCGTGTGTCTCTTACAGGGATGTCCATACTCAATTTTACCCCTACGATTCTTTTTCCCCAACTTTTAACCTAGACAGGGTTTGGACTTGGCAAAGGCAAGATGAAGCCAACAACGTGACTTTTGTCTCATGTCTTCCTCTTTTCCTCTAGGCTATGTCAACTCCTGGAAATCCCTCTACTGTTTCCTTATTGTTATTATAAGTCTTATTCCGTTACTGCTTTATAGTTTTCATGACAATGCCTGCTGCTTCTCCAGAAATCATTTATCATTTGTTTCTGTGTCACAGCTGTTTGAGCTTGGTTCTTGTTGCCAAGTTCCTGTCGTTGCTTTCAGTCTCGTGATGCTCATTTGAATATGCTGTTGGCATTCATAAACGCTGCCTCATATTGCTTGTACGTGTCGGTGTAATTGAGAAAATGTGCTCTGGTGTCATTGAAACACTGGTGGGTTTTGGGTTAGTTTTTTTAAAATACGATTTCTTGGGATATTTGTCTTTATGTATTTATTTTGGGACCTGGTTCAGTTGTCAGTGGTATTCGGTATTAATTAAAACATGGTCTGGCAATAAAAAGACCTGCAGAATAGTGGCTCGCACTGTTGCCTCGCAGGAATAATGTGAGCAATTCATGTGGAATTATATTCATGTAAAATTCCTGTCATGAGTTTAGCTGGTTTTGTTTTATTCAAGTAGTGTTCAGACAACAGTATTTCCCTAAGATTTACAAGTGCTCTGAATTTGCCTCTGAACTTGTAATTCCCAAGCGATTGATACTTATTCAAATTGACTAAAGTCGGAGATGCCCTCTATTCTGTCAGTGTAATTTAAAATTACCGGTAATGTGAGTACAACTGAATAGATAGAGAGACGAAGCAATAAATAAAAGTGCAGGAATAAGTGCGCACGCCTTCTTGCACAGCAACGTGTTACGCTGCTGTGCAAAGTATCATTGCTTACATCTGATTGTCAAATGTTGATACTGTCGTAAACCGAGAACCTCTGAGTTGTAATTCTTTACTAGCTGTCCGCGGCCCACCCATAATGACGTGCGACCCACTTTATGATCCTGACCAACCAGTTGCTAATCGCTGCTAAATGTTAAGTAATAAATGTATAATTAATGCTGCAATTACATTACACAGGTCCAGGCTTAAAAACATTATAGTTTTCATTAATCATCTTAATGGCTGACAATGGGTTCCTGTATGTATACTTAATGCAGACTTTCGGGAGAGATGTCAGAGCGATGAGGAGCACAAATTGTGCTGTGCCCTAGAACTTCGGTATACAATGGAGCCTTGTTTTACTTTGTGCAGAGTCGTATTTCAACTACCGATTTACAAACAAACCAAAACAAATGATTTTAAAAATACAACTCACCATTACGCTAAATATAGTTGATGTAAATAAATCGTGAGAGCCCTGCGCCGGTCTCATCTTCTCCCATCATCTTCTGTCATGGCCAGGCTCCAAAAAAATTAAGCACCTGTCTGTTCCATTATTTCTCTTTCCCTGGTGCTTTGAGTATATTAGAGAATAAACGTGCGTGTTTTGCATTTGACCATGTTGCCAGTCACATTTCTGGTGAAATATCTTGCAGCGTAGGATGGCAACACATACGTCTTGTGACTTTGGTGTATGTTGTGTTATGAGTCAAGTTATCGCCGCCATATAATTCTTGTCCAAAGATCATTGAACATAACATTTCGATGTCAAAGATGGAGCTTCACTTAGTGCTGCTGCCCTTGTTCCTTGATGCCAGTCCCCTGGTCCCGCTGGTATGGATATTTTAAGACTAAAAGGCCATACGACTAGCCAAAGCGAGTGAGACAAAGTATTCTCCTCATCAACCACCATCTTATTTTCATACTCTCTGACCCGCGCAAATCTAACACGTGACGACTGTGTTGCTTTGTTGGCCGGACATGTCGCTCCTCAAAAGAGCTTTAGGCGATGGTAGCAGACGGGCAAGATGAAAGTCATCTCTGGCTTGTCTGATTGGAAGGCAAAATGCCCAAAACACATGATTAGTGATTAGTGATTAGTCGATTTCAGGCTTTCAATGTCCATTCGAAGTAGTAAAGTCGAGTTCTCAACTAATCATTTCAACAGGAAATTTCGACAATCCCATTTACACCCTTAATTTTCATATCAACTGAACGATTATCAAGGAGGAACACGCAACACCACCCAACAAATCCCCAAATTCAAATTTTAAACCACTAACACCCCAACACGAGGAAAGCAAGCAAAGTCCGCACAGAAGGGCCTGAGCTGAGAACATCGTACAGTACCTCTTGACTGTGATGAAGCTGTGCTTCAACATGTTTACCTGGATTACACATTCTTAACAATATTTATAATACCAGTGTAACATAAAAATAGCATTCACAAGTATTGGCTTGGATTGTGGAATTAAATGGAGGCCGACTGACACGGACCTAAGCCAGGCTGTACCCTGCCTACCAGGCCACTGTGTTTGTGTTGTGACTAACTTTGAACTTCCAATTTTATATTTTTAGACTTCTAACCACAGATAAAAAAAAAAAGACTTCCCCTTCCCCGCTTCTCTTCCAAAAGCTCTCAGTCAGTGAGGAAGCTTGATGAGACATGACCAAAACACAGCGTGGTAAATTGAATGCAACAGGGTGAGTGGGTTGCTGCTACACGCAATACTTCCTTTTTCAATGGGCACCTGACATGATTTTCATCCATCAAGAGGTGTAATGATTAATTGACAACTAATTGATTATCGAATTAATAATTATTTTTGATCATCAATTAATTGCTTAGAGACCTTGTTTCATGAAAAACTGTCCAAATCAATTTGATTAAAGTCTCCAGACAGGAAATATTCTTTGGTTGCTGTCATCCATAGGTGTCAAACTCAGGTCCCAGAGGGCCGCTGTCCTGCATGTTTTCCAAGTCTCCCTGTTGCACCACACCTGACTCAAATGATCAGATCATCAGCAAGCTCTGTGGAAGCCTGACATTGAACCTGTTCATTTGAATCAGGTGTGTTGCAACAGGGAGATTTGGAAAACATGCAGGACAGCCGCCCTCCAGGACCTGAGTTTGACACCTATGCTGTAGTCCAGGGGTAGGGAACTCCGGTTCCTCGAGAGCCATATCCTGAATGTTTTAGATCCCTCTCTACTTCAACACACCTGATTCAAACGATCAGCTCATCAGCAAGCCCTGGAGAGGCCTGAAACAATTATGAACGTTTGAATCAGGTGTGTTGGAGTAGGGAGGAATCTAAAACAGGCAGGATATGGCTCTGGAGGAACTGGAGTTCCCTACCGCTGCTGTAGTCCTTCATGAAAGCAGACTTATTATCTTTGTGTTGAATGAAAATAAGACATTTGTAAACATCTGATTTTACTTTGGAAAACAATGAGCAACCTTTTTTTGAAATGTGACAGACCAAGCCAGTGATTCAATCATATCAAATTAATCTTTGTGCATTTTCCACACTGCCAATTTGAAATCATGTCCTATTTTGGAATGAAGCGATAGTTCATTGATTAATCAACAAAAATAATCGACAGATTAATCGAGTGCAGCAATAAGTTAATTGGAGCCCTACATCCATCCTTACAAAAAAAAAGCATTTGTTGAATTTCAAAATAATATGGTGTTCTTTCATGGTCTACTCTTAAGCTGTGAAATTTTAAACTATAAAGAGTAACAGCAAACATTAAATAGACCATATATATATAATTCTTTTTTTTTTTTTTTAAGGTAAATGCAAACTTGCAACTAAAATTCGAACTAAGTTAGCCCAATGCCACCAATGAAGGGTTTTCGGTTTGCCACTAGACCTAAATATACTATAATGGGAGGAGGGTGTAAAACTGCCTCAACATGAAGGCCAGCGTTAGAAAAAGTCACGTTTTAACTGCAAGTCTCGATGTGTAAGTGTGCGTTTGTGCGTGTCTGGCTGCTATCACTGCAGCGAGTTGTGTTTAAAGTGTCCAGGTCCAGAGTTGCTTGTTGACGCTCAGCATGGTTGAGTCCCTGGCCTCATCAATCACGATGATTTCTTCACTGCACTTCTGGGATGTTGCGCTCTTCTGCCGTTACGGTAGAACGGACAGAATTTTTTAGATTCTTGTCGTCTGAGGTGCATATCATTTCCTGTTATGTTGTCGCCCCTTTGGGACCACGTCACACTCTAATACCTTAGTGCTTACCTCTGTTAGTCATGCTGTTGTGAAAGCGCAGTGCAACTTTGGGGGTCTCCAAAATAAGGACTACGTTTCTTTTAAACCAAAATTCAAGATCTTAAACCAAAGTTATCAGGTCTAAAGAAAAATTCCACTCAACCTAACAAACTGGCTTTCATCAACAGCTCAATTCATTCCTTCTGCCTTCGTTATAAATATTCTGGTGATTAGCTTCAGAAACACAGAGGGCTTGAAAAACAGCAGTACAACGTTAGGCAAAATAATTGTCACCCTTAATGAGGTGAACACAACGATTAGAAGTACATCTTTGCGGCAGTTCTAATTACCTTGTAATCCTTGAGACACGTGTCACGTTCGGTTCGTGTTTTCCTGGAAATCTCGTAAAGCCCATCTCTTCTTCCGTCTATGTGCTGATGTGCAGTAGGTGTATGGGTAAGAATAAACTTCACAAGTGCAAAAGTTGAAACATCACGTGCCGTACGTGTTGTTTGAGTAATGCCGTCTACTTTTGCCACGTGTCCTTTGACGCACTTGGCGGGGGAGACTGAGACAGATGGGAGACTAATTGTTGTATCTTTCTTGCTTGACTCGGATCATTACTTTGTTCTCGCTGTTGTTGGAACAGGCATATTGCCCCTATTTCTTTCACTGCTTCGTTTCAGTGACCACTCTAACCGCAATTCCATCTAATTCTAATCAAGTATACTGCATGAAATTCATGAACCACAGTAATCAGGAGAAGGAAACTGCAGTTTAAAGGTCCAGGATCATTTTGACCACGGCACATTCATTTGGGAGTGATAAAGCGTTCAGCTTACCTATGTGATGTAAATGACTTGACATTGCCATTTAAATTCCTATTTTTCACCCTTCACTCATCGTCAACGTGTCAGAATGATGGGAAACCAAATGAAGTGAACTTTCATCGCAGGTTTAATCCGCTCCACAGCCAAGATTATTGGAACAGTGAGCCCAATTCCTTGTATTTTTGCTGAAAACACTTGAAGACATCAAAAGAGGAATAGGAAACAAGGGATCACCAGTTCAACCTTCCCTTTACATCTGAACTGGTTACACTGCTTAAAGTGAGGGCTGCTCACGAGCCCAAAAATACAAGCTCACCTGCTAAGGAGGAGAGATAATGTCATGGGCTCGGCTTCCGTCTGCTTCTTCTTTTTTATTTATGACAATACAAGCTGACAGCGGCAAAATGAATTCAGAAATGTACAGAAACATTCTGTCGACGACTTTCAAGAAACAAAAGTGTTCGGGATTCATCATGCAACTCAAAATTATGCCAATCAAAACAACAAAGAAGTTTTGTTCATAAGAGGAAAGAAGCAGAAGGTTTTAGACTAGCCAAGTCAGTCTCCAGACATAAACCCTATCGAGCATGCATTTAACTTGTTAAAGAGGACCCTGAAGGGACATACTAGCAAACCCCCACCAAGAAAATAAAGAACTTGTGATGAAAGCCTGGAAAAGAATTGCAATGGAAGAATGCAAATGTTTTTTTTTTAATATTAATGCGTCACAGGTTTGATGCAGTTATTGCAAGCAAGGGATTTCCCTGGAACCTGAACGAAGTCTTATTCATTTATTAAGTCTGGGTTCCAATACTTTTGGTCACTTATAAATGAATCTTGAGATGAAAACACCTGGCAAGTAAAGCTCAAAGGTTTATCTCTTGTCTCATGATTGATTTTTGTTGGGCTCACTGTTCCACGACAATTAGAGGGGAGAGTCGGTGAACAACCAAATATTGATCCAATTTAGAAAATCCGAGACATTACGATTGAGAATTTTGAGAGAAACATGGGTGTGTGCTGAATGGCTTGGCGAGGATTCCAGTAGAATCTGTCCGCTCTCAGCACATCCGGGTAAGTCGCATCTAGTTCAAAACTCCATCCGGTTGGGTGATGCGAAAGTGAACTTGGGGGCTGTCGGACCAACCAACTGTTTCCAACCGCCGGAGAAGTTTGAGACCAACCAAAGTGCACTGTGTTGTTCTTACAGGAAGCAGACTTGAGCTAGGGTGCAAGTGGATAGGCCTTCACAAAGAAGCACAAGAAGAGGAGCCATTAAATATGACCCAATTATGGTTGTAATGTTACTCTGTTTTGTCCAACTTCCCCCAGATGTGCGAGTGTAGAGTTGTTCTGACCCAGATGAAACCGTAAGTGGCACACTTGTGGAAATAGGATGCCGCATCCCACAGGGATAAACGTTTGCATTAATGCTCATGCTTCAAGGAGATGCGTGTTATTGTAACATTATTTCCAAAGGTCTTCTTTTTACCTAGCACTGCCTTGTCAGTGCAATCAGCAATGGGATATTTTCTTTTTTGCTTTATTAACGTGCGACAGTGGCCATTTAGCAAGTGCGTGATGGTTTGGCTTTTGAAACCTCATGTTGAAGTAGCATTTAGCAAGAGATTGAACCTCTTGTGCTTGGGATGTCAGCCATTTACCTTGCATGCATTACACTCATTGTTGGAATACGGAAGTGAACTTCACGTTTTGAGTTCAAACTGTATGAATTCAGACCACCAGGGTAGTCTATTCTAATCAGGTTGACATCGGATCGCTGGATGTCTATCCAAAAGGGTTTGGATACGTTTCACACTAATTTAAACAGAATGAAAGAACGGTTTTTGTGGCGATGTGGTATACGATCGATCAAGTGAACAAGAGGCGAATGATGGATGGTAGATGACGTTTTTAGGTTGAGCATGTGAATGTGATCATCGTCTGGAATTCTCATTTTGTGCAAACAAAATTGTCTCCCAAGTCAACACAGCTGTGTTATGCTACTTAATGCGAGGGAGAACAATCAAAGGAGCAGAAACTGGCACGTGCAATTGGAGTGGCTGCTATGTGGCAAGGCAGCTGGCAGGCAGACTGACAGCTTGTTTTCTCTGGCCTCTGTGGATAGCATGGGGATCCGAGGGGATCGTGATACCAATGATGGAATAAAAAAATACTGATGAATATGAATGAAAGTATCAGCGATGAATAACGCAACGAAAAACAATTTTAAAAGGATACAACTGGACTCAGTAGGGAGGTCTTTACATATCTCTGGGCAGAGCTTCTTCACCCATACTCTCAGCTGAGGTTTAAGAAAGCTAGCGCTGTGATTGGTGGAGCGAGAATCAGCACCCCCCCCCCCCTCCTAGAAAAAAAGAGGTGCTGCAGGCAGCATCGGGCACACGCAGCACAAGTCTCAGCCGCTCCTCGACAGACAGACTAGTCGACAGATAGATCGATTTGCTAAACACAAATTATACCAGTTGAATTTGGAAGCTCGACCTGTCGATCAATCGATTCACCGCATTGAGGACGAGTGCCAGTCATCACAATGGGCAGGCAGGGGCATGATTCCTCCGCTCCGGCTGCTGGGATGCGTATACAGCGCTCCCAGAGTAAGATGAGCTTGTCCGCGTCGTTTGAAGCGTTGGCGGTCTACTTCCCCTGCATGAACTCTTTTGATGAAGACGATGGAGGTAAGACGACTCTGAGGGACGCTGTGTGTGTGGGATTGGCCGCCGCGCTTCAGTCAACAATGTGCCGCGGCTGTGAGCTACATGCAATTCTGTTCATCGTTTAGGCTGCTGATTTGTCGGGAAATCCTCAGCTCATGGAAAATGACAATTTAGGACGTGGAATGAGTGAGTGCATATAAGTGACTGTGTGGCTACCAGATTTACACATTTTAAGTATTTGTCATGCAGAACAGAACTCATGAATCACTTTCAAAATAATTAACCAATGCAGTAAATTTCGGATGGGGTTCATTGCCGTTGCCAACAATGCACAGGCTGCTTACAGTTTTGGATCCATTCTCAAGTTGCTCTGCGGAATGCATTGCAATTTTGTGACTCAAATATCCATTTTAAAACACCAACTCATGCATGCTCACTTTGGTTTTATGTGACTAAACCAATCAATCTTGAAACAAGATGCAGAGATGTTTTGCTGTGTCAGTAAAACTGGTGACACGCCACTATGCTCATCGAAAAAACTGGTTGGCCAGTAAATGTGTATTTTGGGGGACCCGGCACCATGTTTTGGGTTCGACTTTCAAAACTCTCCGACTAAATCTCTGGGATATGAGCTTTAGTTTATCACCAGTGTTACATTTGAACGACATGCTTTGGAAGCAAGTGGTGTATTGAAAAATATGCATTGGTTCTGGTAGCCAGCCTACTTATGCATCATTAATATCCACATTTATGCCAAAGTTGACCTCTGAACGTTATACGCTGTTGGCACTCATTGTGCAATTTATTTTAGATTTGTAATTTTTTTGTAAACTTTGTTCAATTTTGTTGTTGTTGTATTTTGCGCAGCGATATGACCAATTTTCATCCTTGCAATGTCATCTTGAGCATTTTAAATGGGTCTGCTCTTGTATTTTGTGAGCACCGTAAATGCTGTGTGAAATAATACTGTGCGGTGACATTATTCTGAAATGCAATCGAAGGAAGCAGGGGGACAAGAAAACAAAACGGATCATGCAGACATAATTTGTTGATTCAATAAACACAGCAAGCGTATTACTATTTCAAAATGACATCCAGCCAGACATCAAAGAATCTGTCACTGTTGCTCGGCTTGAATGGTGCTGTGAGCAGGATGGATACAAATTTACAGCGGCATATATTTAGCTGTGTGTTCATCTTAGTCGAGGTACGTCTGACACGTGTGCTTCCATGCAGGCTGGGAAATGTGAACATACGAGAGCTGATGGAAGCAGTCAACTGTCATGTTCGATCAGCCAGATGAGGCAGATGTCAGACATTTCTAGCGGAGTAGCTCCGAGATTTTCTGGTGTGACGTGAAGCCACAGTTTATTTATTGATTGATGGATGTATTTATTGTTGGTGTGTTTGTCAAAGTGAAACTCCCAGTACAGCAGATGATGCTGTCTATGATTCAAGGGTGCATTTGTGAAGGTGTCTTTTGTGTTAAGTTGTATGCATTACTGCAGTAATTCAATCCCAAAAATGACTGAGCATCTGTCTGTCTGTCTGACTCCCTCTTTTTTCATTTTCTCTTGTGCTGTCTTCTCTATTGTGTATACAGAAGCAGGAGGCAAGAAGTTGCGCAGCACCATCCAGAGGAGCACAGAGACGGGCCTGGCGGTGGAAATGAGGAATCGGATGACTCGTCAGGCCAGCCGAGAATCCACAGACGGCAGCATGAACAGCTACAGCTCCGAGGGAAAGTAAGCAGACAAAGCCCTGCACTGTATTTTATTTTGTTGTCTTCTTAGCACCTGAACTCAATCCAGCTGCTAACCTCCTGTTATTTGACATGGATATACAGTATATTCATCACCACGGTAACAAGTGTGTATTTGTGGTCTAGTCTCATCTTCCCTGGAGTGAGGCTGTCCTCAGAAGCCCAGTTTAGCGACTTCCTGGACGGGCTCGGGCCCGCCCAGCTCGTCGGACGACAGACGCTGGCTACACCACCAATGGGTAAACACAAGGATCTTCCTTTCGCAAAAGCTTAGGAACATGTGGAGGAGCTTTCTGCTTCTGCTGCTTTTGCCCATCTTTTAAATGTGCACCTTTGGCATGTTTTTCTTAGGCGACATCCAAATCGGCATGGTGGAAAAGAAAGGAGCACTGGAGGTGGAAATCATCAGAGCTCGTGGCCTTGTCGGAAAACCAAATTCCAAGGCACTGCCAGGTAAGAGTAGGCGCGATGTTGACCAATAATGACGACAATTCTCTTGCCGTCTGAAAGTGACTTATGTTGTTTGCCCCTTTCCTCCCAGCACCCTATGTTAAGGTCTACCTTTTGGAAAACGGAGTCTGCATAGCCAAAAAGAAGACAAAAGTAGCAAGAAAAACCTTGGATCCTCTTTACCAGCAGCAACTGCCGTTTGAGGAGAGCCCCGGAGGGAAAGTTTTACAGGTGAGAAGAGCAAAACAGAACAACGCAAGTGCATAGCCTGAGCTCGTCGCATCCGTTCGACTCACCTATATGATCCGACCGCTTTTTAGGTGATAGTCTGGGGCGACTATGGACGTATGGACCATAAATCATTCATGGGAGCAGTTCAGATACTGTTAGACGAGCTGGACCTGTCCAACATGGTGATCGGCTGGTTCAAGCTCTTTCCTCCCTCCTCGCTGGTGGACCCAACTCTCGCCCCCCTGACAAGAAGAGCTTCCCAGTCCTCACTGGACAGTTTCTCACGGTCCTAGCAGCGTGCGGACTGACAGCGTTGTTGTAGCAGCCAGTGTTGCGATGACAGGTCACGCCCCCCGGTTACACTGCATGCTTGATGTTGTGTCTTCTGAGCCTGTTTCTCGGGGTGCAAATGTGATCCTGTGTTTTGAGCAAAAACGTTGCACACGCGGCGCACGCGGCGAAGCGCATCGCAAGCGTCTGGCGGCCAAGGATTGCCGGGCGATGTTGTTCTTGCTGTTGGAAGGAAACTGGAATGAACTCCTTAGCACGAGTAATCCGTCATATCCAGATTTTCGTCCAGTTCGAAGCCATGGGGGTCAGCACTGGGAACCGCGAAACGAGTTCTACAGAAACCCTTTTTGAATGAAAAAAAAAAAAAACGTTTGGCTTTGATTTCCAGTTTTGGATTTGTTTTTATTTGTTTCTTTTTCCTGTCGTAGGTTTTTTTTTGTTTTTTTGTTAATGTCTGAAGGGAGTGACAGTGGCTTTTACCACCAGATGCTTGGTCATGCCCCGCCAATCGGCCTAGTTGTAGTGAGCTTTTTTTGGACCATTACATAGGATGAGTTTTGTCCCAGCTTGAACCCACACTTCCCCAATTGCGAAAAGAAAATGGCCTGCAGACTTTTGGTATGTGCTCAACCAAACTCCCGGAGACTCACCAGACAGCATAAATCAAGAGGTAATATTGCCGTGGCTACAAATCACCAATAATGAGTCGTCAAAACTCCGGTGGAAAAGATGTGCAATCTACCATCTTTGTTTCATTCTTTCTCTTTTTTGATATAAAGTATTGTATGAAAAATGTTTCAGAAAAATATATTTTCCCTTTTTAGTTCATTTGCATGAATACAAATTTAGCTGAGTACTAAAAAAAAAAATAAAACAAACTTTTTTTTTCTTAAGGCTGTAACTTGCAAAAAAGATGAAGAAAAACAAATTGAACAGATCAGCCTTTTCCAACCATTTTGTATTCTTTTTAAAGATGTGTTTCATTAGTGCATGGTTGGAGAATGAATGCAACCTCACGATCAAGAGAAAAGTCATTGTTTATCAGTCCTGAGGCCGTTCGTTCATGAGTCAGTCAGATCATGGAAACAAAAGGGACATTTTGGAGTACGGTATTTAACAGATAATGTTTTATGAGACACACATAAAAAAAATAATAATAATGACAATAAATGTAAATGACTTATTTCATGGTGAAAAGGCTGAGATAAAGATTATGTGAAAATTGTACATGATTCTCTTTTTATTCCTTCTCCCAGGGTACTTCACATTGTACTGTTCATTTCTACCAATGCCCCCGCCCCCTCCCCCCCATGTAGTGTCCGGATTTGCTCTGGTCCAGATCTGGCGATCTTACAATTCTTTATTTGTTTTGGTATGCAATTTAGTTCTGATTTGATTTCTTTAACAAGCATGTTGAAAAGGATTCTCTGCAACATGGCTTGGGCACACCTTAAAGTAACTCAGCATGTTTTGATATAAGATGATATTTGGAATTTTTGCAGTTTTCTTGTACAGTGCATGTCAACGTCATTCATTTTTCTCCCTCACGTTCAATTCATTGTGACACCAAATTAGTTCATTGTGACACCAAATTAGTCACCCAATGACCAATTATAGATGTTTTGAACCAAACATTCCACTCCCGAGCCCATATTATCTTTGGGGATATTGAAGAAAAAAGTGACAAGGAAAATATTTTCTTCCTAAGGGGGTTGAGGAGGTGTGATGACAAGTATATTTGATTTCAGTATTGTTGACAAACATCCAAAACATTCTGTATTGGTACAGCAAAAGGTCAATACGTAATCAAGAGGAAGCAAACCTGCAAAATAAAGATGTGTTGCTGGAGTTCCAACCAAGCGCTGTTTAGGAGATGAGCTCATCACAAGTTCGAATAAGATGGAATATTGCCACAGAAAATGCTTTTGTTCTTGTTTTCATGAAAAGGACATTGATTTCATATATTTTTGTTTGTTTTCTTTTCAAAGCCAAGACCTGATTATTTTTTATTTTCTATTTTTAGTAAAAATCAAAACGTCTAATGTCTGATAGGTTAATGAATCGCATAGCTGCAGTTGTGTCTGAATGAAAATGTACTGGGGCATTATTCCTTTACCACATGGAGATGTCCAAGGATGTTTTTTTTTTTTTTTTTTTTGCTGTCACAGTCTGCAGTCTATCTTCTAATTTTGGATTTCCCCTTGTACATACATACATAGATGTCAGATTTTAAATAAACACAATACCGTGATGACACTTCTGGAGCAGGAAAAATGCCTCACATGATGAAAAAGACATGTAATTTATCCTTTTGACTGCCTTTAAGTTTCTCTTTCTTTTTGTGCAATGTGTTCATGCCAAGGCTTGTCTTGGTTAACAAGTATGGTTGAGTACAGAGATTTATGTAAGTTATTTTTCAAATTAAAAATTAAAAAAACATGATATTACACAAATGCTGATTGTTGTGTGATTATCGGTTTTAGCGCAAATACACCCACACACCACATCCTCTTTTAACTTGCTGGTTTCCTCACAAACCAAATTAACAGTGGGAAAAATTGTCACCCATCCATCCATTTCCGATGCCACTTTTCCTCACTGTGGTCATAAGTGAGCCTTTTCCAGCTGACTTTACGCAACAGGTGAGCTACACACTGTGTTGGTCTAAAGCAGGGTGGGCAATCCCAGTCCTGGAGGGCCGCTATACTGCATGTTTTCCAGTTCTCCCTGTTGCAACACACCTGATTCAAATGAACAGGTTCAATATCAGGCTTCCGTCAAGCTTGCTGATGATCTGGTCATTTCAATCAGGTGTGTTGCAACAGGGAGAGCTGGAAAACATGCAGGATAGCAGCCCTCCAGGACTGGGATTGCCCACCCCTGGTCTAAAGCATCCACGGAAAGGATGTGACCCCATCCCAACAACTCCCATGAACATTTCTACGCGCGATCTTGTAATGAGATCAATAAACGTTGCAGAACAAGCTGCTTTGGTGGTAGCCATCTCACCGGTGTACATTTTCGCAATTGACTATTTTGTTTAGCATTATGTATATCAATTGTTTGGTTTGGCTTCTTTTTTGTTGTTTTCGGGTTTAAGCACACGTGGCAAATGCTCTTGATTCTTGTATTGTACATAACATTAAAGTGTTACAAACAAAAGCAATTTTTTGTTGTTGTTGCTGCTGTCAGCTAAGAAGGCTCGTCATCCATCTATCCATCCATTGTTCGATCTGTTTATCTTAAACAAGGATTGCAGAGGGGGGGGGACTATCCCAGCCAGTAGGCGTAGGACACCCTGAACCAGTTGCCAGCCAATCGCAGGGCACACACAGACGAACAACCATCCACACTCACACTCACACCTAAGGACAATTTGGAGCAGGGGTGTCAAACTCCGGTCCTGGAGGGCCGCTGTCCTGCATGTTTTCCAAGTCTCCCTGTTGCACCACACCTGATTCAAATGATCAGATCATCAGCAAGCTCTGCGGAAGCCTGACATTGAACCCGTTCATTTGAATCAGGTGTGTTGCTCACCACTGGACCACCGGGCTGCCCAAGATGGCTCGCGTGACTTAAAATAATTTGAGGCCTTTGGTGCCAATATGGCAAATATACAAATACAATACAATCCAGATTCATTGACATGGTGCGTTCACAACACGTGCAGTTGGAACAAAGTGCTTTCCAGGACATATAAAACATCAACAAAAATAGTTGCCCTGACTCTTCTCATACGAATACAACTACTACTATGGACTACTCACATGGCCTGCCTCATGTCATTCAGACCTCATGCTCATCTTTGGGAAGCTCCTCAAATAAATTTCTTGAGTCCAACTAGCCAAGAAAATGTCAGATTGGAGACATTAGACAAAATAATGATTCTGAATTCATTCCTCGGTGTTTGCAAAGCCGCAGAAGACACTGTAAATCTGTCCAATTCCATGTTCCATCCACTTCCCCAAGAAGTTAACTAGCATGATTTGTAACCTGCTGGCGAGATTTTTGCATTCCACAGCATCAGGCTTCTGCAAAAAATCTCCTCAGACTCAAATGGTGCTGAATTCTGTCCCGCACGTGAGCAGGCACCGCTGGATGAAAGAGCTCAAAGTAGTTTAGTATCTCTCGAGGCCGCTGTGATCCCATCTGTTTCTCTACAAGGAGTTCTGGCAACTCTCCTCTTTCACAGTCGTTTGTGTTGTGAGCCATTTGCGATCATTACCAAATATTTATTAGCCTCTTGATGAACATACGACCAGACATGAGAGAAATATTTAAACACAGAGTGCGTGTGTAGGTCGGGGTGGGATAGACCTGAAAAAAATGACACTGTATACCAGGGGCGGGGTGGCCATCAGGAATTCTGAGAAAATCTGTAAACTTTCCTTAACGGACAGCATATTTCCGGGTGTTATTTTACGGCATGTAAACTGTCACCAACTACTAACGGCCGCACCCGGATCCTCGTCAACAACTCGTCAACAACTATTTTTCAGCAATATATTGCATGCAGCCTCAAGTTAACACACTAGTCAGTTATCCATATACAGACTACAGTAATGTATTTTTATTAAATTATTATTAATATTATTATTATTATCATTATTATTATTACCCAAACGGTACTTGAGTGACCCATTTGCTTGAGTAGTAGTAGCTGTATTAGTAATACCAGCAATGCAATGTTTCTGCAATATTTGCTATCCGTGTTTGGAGAACTGATTACATTTGGTAAAAATAGACTTTGAATTTTACAATGACTGATTGTTGTTAAATCAAATGTCATTCCAAACCCTCCACGTCCACCTCATCCTCGTTACTTCCTCCTTTTTTGTTTGAGAAAAAAATGACTGCATAGCGCTGTGACGAATGACTGTGGTTTGTAGCCACATCCTGTTCCAGCATTATTTAAGGCGATAGCTAACAACACACATAATAATAGATGCCCGGGTCCACGTCTCAGGTTCGTACTTCACAAACAACCTAATATACAGCACAGCCATCTGATTAATCTCACCCCAGAGCACTTCTTTGTTCGGATTCGTAGGACTGTGGACAATGATCAGCAAGGGCCTGATTGACATGAGGATATCGGCTGTGGATATTTTCACCAGCGGTAACAGAGAGGGCATCAGGAGAAGCGCCGTCCTCTTCCTCATGTGTGTCTTCCTAAGCCTCCTCCTCAGTGGCTTACTCGTCCTGTACCTCCTCTATACTCTGACTTGTGAGCCATCAGTGTCCGGGGGGATTGCCGCCCTCCATGGGGTCCTGTTGACATTTGCCCTCTTCCTGTCACAGAGAGTACGATGCTTGTTTACGCTATTTGTCATCTCCATTTTCACCAAGAAGAGTCGCAGTCTGCTGCTAACCGCTGGGACAAGTGTAGTTGTCCTTGGGAATATTCACAACACTTTGGAGAACCTCACAGGCTTGGTCAGGAGCCTGATTTGTAACCTGAGGGCCAAGAAAACAGCAGTCCTTGCTCCCTTCAGAAACTATGTGGAGATGTTGAAATGGCTGGCTGATATTTTGCAAGGGGTGACGGATCTCGGAGTGGTCAAGCTTGACTCCCAGCTCAAGATTTCACCTCAAGTGAACTTGGAACATTTTCAGGAGAGACTCACCCAAGCCGAATTCAAGCTGAATCAAAGTGTCAAATATGCAATGACCTTTATAAACACAGTCTCCTCTGTGAAGGAATGCATTTATCCTATCGTCAGCATCTTGGTGCTCATGATCTTTATAATACTGCACGTAAGAAATTACTGCAGTGACATGAAGTACAAAAATTCTTTCATCAGCGACAAATTCATTGATTTTGACAAGAAGCAGAAGGCGGAAGGAAAGCAACACGTGCTCCCTCTCACGTCGGAGGAGGAGAAGCTTTATCCGTCCATCCCTTCCCTCCGTCCCACCGCCCAGGAAGGAAAAGCTCTGCTCAAATTTGGCATTCCGGTCATCTACCATTTGGTCATCTGGGTCGTATTTATAACTGTGGATGCCTTGTTGTACTATTTCGTTGCCATTATAACAACTAAACTCTCAGAAATGGAACCATTCCACGTCCCTCTGCTGCTGAGCCTCAAAGTAAGTAATTTAATTAAATTACGAGTCCAACGTCACAATATATTTATTACGCATTATGGCAGATCACTTAAATGCATACTCACACACAGTAAGCCACTATTTCATTGATATTTGTTGCAATTCTTATTCATATGTTAAGATGATTGGTCATCAGTTGCTTGCTCGTAGTGATGCATTTGAACACCCACTCAGCTCACCAAGTATGCTTTCTTGCCTAACAATGATGAATGAACAACTAACAACACCTGTGGGGGGGTTTCCAGACAGGCACGTGAATAGGAATATAATGTTATATCTATTTACTTACCTATGAAGGGTATATAATTCAAAAATGAATGGGAAGTGTGAATAATATGCACATTTTAACAGTATTTCTTGCATTTTTCAGGGGTTGCAGCCTTAATTGGTGTAAAGTTGGGTGAAGAGAATCACCAAAAGGACTTTTCTTACTCTGTGACGCTGTTTGAGAAGCAGTGCCTGCCCAAGCCCAAACTGCTGCTCACAAACTCTGTCGTCCCACTGTCTGCCATCCTGCTGACCTTGCTTGTTATGGCCCCATTGGCAGCCAAGTTGGTCCAGATCAGGCTCATGGTGTGTGAGAAATTCTACTGCACCGCTGCAGAGGAGAGGATCAAGTATCTTCATGCCAAAATTCTGAGGAAGAGGTTAAAAAGGAGGCGAGAGAAAGAAAGCGGCAACGGTTTAAAATCACTCATCACTCAGGTATGAGTCACAAAATAATACATAATTGAGGGGCGGGGGCGGGGGGATTTCTGAGGTTGGATTATAATCTTTTTCTTTTTTTTGTCTTCACCAAACAGCCACATTTCTGGTGTCCATTGCTTTTCCCTGAAGACGTCAACGTTTTATGAGGAAAATTTTTCTCATATACATAAAGACTGACTGACATTACATTCATGTATCTATTCATCCATCCTTACATTATCTGAGCTGCATATCCTCACGAGGGTCGCAGGCATGCTGGAACCAATCCCAGCTGTCTTCGGGCAATAGGCGGGGTATACCCTGAACTGATTGCCAACCAATTGCAGGGCAACCGGTTCAGAGTGTCCCCCGCCTACTGCCCGAAGACAGCTGGGGTAGGCTCCAGCATCAGAAAATGTATATATATATATATATATATATATATATATATATATATATATATATATATATATATATATATATATATTTTCTGATGTGTGTATATATATATATATATATATATATATATATATATATATATATATATATATATATATATATATATATATATACACACACACACACACACACACTGTGTAACGGCAACGCTTCTAGTTACATTGCGCTGTTTAAGTGCTCCCTTTATTTTTTTTTTGAAGAGTTATATGATTTCTTTATGATTTATTTATTTTTTTATGATTTATCTTGATCTCTTTTTTTATCTATACTGTATACCCCAAAAACCTGGACAGGGGTGTGTAGACCTTTTATATCCACTCTACATCTTCATATTATTCAGTAGCAAGATAAATAGGTGAAAAATTCTTTGGAATTACTTGCATTTCTGCATAATTATGTCATGGTTGATCTGTTTGGGACCAACAGGGAGGAGCTCTGTAGGGCTCCTCCCACAGCAGCACACCTGTTGGTCATCATGTCATTAGTAGGTTTTCTGTTAAAAGGACTCCCGGCCAGACCACTCTGTGTTGGGTGATTGTTTGTGACGTGTCACTGCTTCTGTTGGTTAGTGTTTATCATGTCATATTCATTGCTTATGTCATGGGTTTTGTTGTTACTTTGAATTCTTGTTGTTTTCAGAACTTTGCTTGTTTTGGAACTGGTTTTCTCAGTGTTTGATTAATACATTGCCTGCTTTTTGGGGTCCTAGCACCACTGTGACAACACATTTAGGTAGCAGTATGTGGGGTACACCCTGAACTGCTTGCCAACCATTCACAGGGCACACATAGACAAATAACCATTCACACTCACAATCACACCTCGGGACAATTTATATTTAAATAAGCTATTGTGCATGTGTTGGGAATGTGGGAAGAAAACCCTCAGAGGCACAGGGAGAACATAAAAACTCCACAGAGGAGGAAGGCTAGAGCCTGGAATCGAATCCCCGACCTCGGCACTGTGAGGCGGACGTGAGAACCAGTCGATCACCGTGCCACATCACATTAAAACACTAGTATGTTTTTCATATCCAGACCACAGTAATGTATTCCAAAATAAAAGCACACTATTCTTTACACATGTCCGGATAATCTTATGTATGAGCGTTACTTGTAGACGCTTGACTGTAACTTACCATGTACTTTTTTCCCCAACTCAACTGTACTATTCCTTCCTTCCTGTGTGGCACCATCATTTCAATGATAAACAGTAAGAGGAAGTGGTACAGCCAAAGAAAGATTGGGCCTTGTGTGAGTCACACGTTGCCACTGACCCGTGAGGCAACCTGATAAGCTCACATTATGTCTCAACGGGCCCTGCGGCAGAAAACCACGTCAGCATGCCAGCCCGACAGCAAGCTCCCACATGATGCTCGCCGACAGCCGCAGACCCTTTTACCAAGGGAGGGAAGGACTTTGCTCCATTTAAGGGCAAGGATGGAGTGGATATGATAATGTGCCATCCTGCTGAATGTGCAAATGCAGAGTCATTGTGGGTCAACAAAAATGTAATTACCGTCAGTCTATTGACTTTTTCTCCAGTCTATGAAAAGACTCTTTCACCAAATGCAAAGGTTGAGATGACAACAAGACAGTCTCAGGCAAGTGTTCAATGGGTACGACAATAATAGTGCAGCCTAAATCATGAATCAACACTGTTCCTTGTTAGCCACTTCGACCTTTATTTTTTCGCAACGATAATAAAGCTACTGTATTTGGATTTTATTAAAAAAAAAAAAAACATAGCATGAAATTGACCTTGATGTTGAATTGACCTAAAACCATCCACTCCTCAGGGGAAAGATTACTGTATTGGCCCGAATATAAGACAGTGTTTTTTGCATTGAAATAAGACTGAAAAAGTGGGGGTCGTCTTATATTCGGGGTCTAGAGATTATACCCACAGCCATCTCATTACCCCTGCGTCCCGCGTCCTAGACGCATAATTTTTCCGCGGGACGCACAGTTCCAAATAATGTGCGTTTTTGGGACGCAAGGAAATTTCTCAGTCAAAACAAAAACAAAAAACTACGGCAGGCCTGAGGATATCACGGTAACGATCGTTATCGGTAGCATGTCGTTTCCGTGGCATCATTTTGACAGTACCGAAAAATCGTTTTCATAAAAGTCACCGCACACGAGTTGACTGTACGCGATCAAATCTCTCCTGTGTGATCAACGCAATTTCACTGTGCCTGTATGTGTGTTTGTGGTGTGGTGTGTGAGTGTGTTTATTCTAATTTACTTTCCTTATGTTTTGTTTTCAGTGTTGGGGGGGACGGAACAGATAACGTTATGTGCGCAACTGCAACTTATATTAGGGCCAATACGGCAATTAACCCTTTCATGGGCCGCAGTTACTTCAGTGGACAGCCTATCATGTTATAAGGTTACAAGGTGCATGAAAGGGTTAAAATGACAACAAGTTACACAGAAGCATATATATAATGTGTAAGTAAGCATGATGATTTCTGTCTGAGAGAGAGAGACGTTGCTCAGGTGCTGACGGTGGTGTGTGCACAAGGACACAAACACAGCTGGAGACTCAAACTGGTTTTCTTTCATGACTCACATGTTCACACAGAAATGACTTTTCCATCATATGGCTTTCTGATCACAGCTGTAGGTTGGCCCACCTGCAGGCAAAAGACAAAACAGAAAGGTTACGTGTAATCGAAATGAACTCGGAGGACAGGTGGCATTGTGGTCCACCATACCATAGAGTAGCACTTCTTAGTGATTGATATTTCACATTACAAACGTTTGTTTTTCAATCACACTTTTTCATCATTTGTACAAAACATTCACAGTCATAACTGTGTTGGCAAACTTTTGAGCAGTCCTGTCACTAGGCCTTAAATTAATTTATTTATTAATATTATTATTTTTTTAATATTGCTTTTCCACATTACACACACAGGAGAGTTGTAGCCTAGCCTAGCCGACTAACAGGCTTGACTATTTATTTTAGGAGGTTGACTCAACTAAAATGTTTTTTTGACAATGTTTTCAATTAGGGTAAAGCCAGTTGAAGTGAGTGGCCACTTAGTCTGAATGTCAAAATTTGTAGTCGAGTCATTTCATGTGTAATAAGTCACAACATTAACTGCAACGTTCCTGGCTTTGTTGTTCACTTATAAGTCGCTATGTTGACAATCTTTTGTAGCTTGTGGAACACAACAACAACCGTGTTGCATGCCAGTGTTTGTGCTTGTGCGTTATTTCAACTGTACCATGCCAAAGCACGACTGTTCCACGTGAACAAGGTTTGGGAGAATTAACAGGAGTCAAACAGTCTGGACTGGCAAATACCGCTTCTATCTTCAGTGGTTTTCTTTTTTTTGGACGTCTTTACTGACCTGGTCCCTCTGCTTGATTCGTTTATAAACATACTCAGAGAAGGGTTCTCTGTGGATGAATCTGCCCCAGCCAGGTGTGGTCTTCAGCCGTCCTTCCTCGTAGACCACTTTGCCCCTGGAAATGGTGATCACTGGCACTCCATGACACTCCATGCCCTCAAAGATGTTGTAGTCCACAGCCTGGTGGTGCGTCTTGGCTGAAATCTTTCTGTTACAAAGGTACAAGCAAAGGCCTGCTCAGAGCAGAAATCTATGTGCCACAACAGAGAATACTATTCTGTGACCGCTTTCACTCGTGATTCTTGTGTTCCAGCAAAAATTGCTAGCCTGGAGACCATGTTGGACATGAAGGAAAGATTGACGTCAAGGTAATTTTATGCATGGATATAATAATGGAAATATATATATATTTTTTCTCAGAGTTGTTACTGCAGTCCACAGATAAAAGTCATGTAAATGAATTGCCGCTGTTCTTCTCCGTTAGTTCCTCGATTGGAATGTAAGTCAACAACGTAATGAATAAATACTTCTGATTTAAAATGATGACTTAAGTAGGACTGTGTGATTATTCTACACTACTGATTAATTGAAGTTTAATTGTCAAAATAATGATTATCTATTTTAATTTTTTTTCAGGGATTGGCAAGTATGGTTACCACAGGGGTGGGCAATCCGAGTCCTGGAGGGCTGCTATCCTGCATGTTTTCCAGCTCTCCCTGTTGCAACACACCTGATTCAAATGAACAGGTTCAATATCAGGCTTCTCAAGAGCTTGCTGATGATCTGATCATTAGAAGCAGGTGTGTTGCATAAAGGAGAGATGGAAAACATGCATGACAGCAGCCCTCCAGGACTCGGATTGCCCACCCCTGGATTACCCAGTATTGAGATGGGAATGATACCGGCTTCATTTATTTATTTTTTATCATACCAGCCACTGATGGAACGGATCAGAGCATTTACATGGAAAACGCGTCTCTCCTTACAAGCCACCAATACCAGCCACTGATACTTAAGGCAAAAAACAAACAAACAAAAAACAGTATGACCTTTTTTTAATTTTATTTACCGGTACTTATCTTTTGTTCCTGTTTTGTTGGTGATTTTTATGTTTTTGTTGATGGGAGAATCTGTGTGTCCAGATTGCAAACAGGTGGGACATTCTGGTTGGCTGGTTTATCCTGATTGCCACCGTCGTATTGGCCACAGGTGGCACGGGAGTTTTATTAAACCACCCAGTGTTTATAGTCAGACTCTCTGAGCTCTCCTTCTTCCAAAACTTAGCCAAATCCTAAACCAGATACCATTTTCGTGCATCTTGTTTTCTCCTGTTTTTGTTTTTTTTTTGTTGAGGAGGCAGCTTCAGGGTTTGTCTTTAATTTCTAGTTAAGTTTGGAGTCAGAATACACGTCCGATAAATCGAAGACCTCCTATAATATAGTAGGTCTTGGATTTCTTTGTGAGTTTTCTTGTCCTACTTGTCCCTCTGATGACTCCAAATAAACTTTGTAAAACAAATTTGTGTGCACACAATCCTCCTTAGGAGTGGGAAGACTATAGAGATTTTAGTCAAGTTATGTTTTGGGTTTCCCAAGACCAGGAAAATATGTATAATCGTATTCTGCATTACAGTGGTACCTCTACTTACGAAATTAATTGGTTCTGGAAGAAATTTCTTAACTGGAAAGTTTTGTAAGTAGAGACGCGTTTTCCATGTAAATGCTCTAATCCGTTCCAAGGCGCCCCACAATTAAGACATAAATATTTTCTAAAGCATAAAAATACATCAAAATATGTAACAAATACAATAAATGAAAGTTGTGTATAATGTAAAACACAAAGAATAGTGTAAAGAATAAAAATGGCAATTTAACTTCTGTGTCCCTTATTTTCCCTCTTTAGTTCATGTTCTCTCTCAGAGGAGATTTTTGCCTGGCGTTTTGTAAAGGACTGATCCAAAGACGTATGCTTGTGTCAGCTTTTAACAATCCTTCGAAAATGTCCAAGGCAAACCTCAGAATAGTGAGCGATCGCCCGACTGGTGAACACTTTTTCTCTGTGATTCAAATTACGTAAAACTATCCGAATGCCTCATGGCCCGAGGACGCTGCATAGACACATATCGATCTATCTACCGTAAATTCCGGACTATAAGCCGCTACTTTTTTCCCCAAACTTCCAACCCTGCGGCTTATTCAGTGGTGCGGCCAATATGTGTAATTTTTCTAACGGCCGCCAGGGGCGCTCGAGTAGAAAAGGTAAGATTAAGACCGGTGGAATATATGCGTCGAGGAAGACTGCAACTTCTTGTCTTGTGCATAAATTAAATTAGCGTGAACATACCCTCATCATGGAAAATGCAAAAAGAAAGGCATATGACGCAGCTTTCAAACTAAAAGCAATCGAGCTGTCCGATAAAGAAGGAAACAGAGCTGCTGCACGTAAACTTGGCATAAACGACGGCTCACCGTGATTTTTACAAGTACCGGTATGTTCTTTGACCAGATCTGTTATACTGTGTTGCTATTCTGTTGCTAGCGTGTTGTTACCATGTTGCTACCGTTTTACTGCCGCGTCACAGGCACCGTTTGGGAAGAAAGTTATATTATCATTATTATTGTTAAGTTATATTATTAAAACTTTGAAAACTCTCTCTGTGTACCGTCTTTCTTTGTAAATATGTTGACATGTTTTAATGTGGGCACATGCGGCTTATATACAGGTGCGGCTTGTCTATGTACAAAATTGGTTTTCCTCTAAAAATGTAGTGGGTGCGACTTATAATCAGGTGCGCTCTATAGTGTGGAAATTACGGTACACACAGACACATACAGTCGAGGTCCCTCTTAGCCAATGGGATGCCAGGATGATGCTCGGGAATAGCCAATGGCAGAGCAGCTATAAGTATGCTGCGTTATGCCCATACTGTGTTTTTACCCTTCGTATCTTGAAATTTATTTCATAACTAGAGGCAATATTTTCCTGTTGGGGCGTTTCGTAATTGAAAATTTCATATGAAGAGACGTTCCTAAGTAGAGGTACCACTGTACTTGACACTTGTGCCCAAGGACTGTCTGCATCATCTGCACAGCTGTCATTGTTCATGTATCGCATTATTACCTTACCATTGCTGAATGACCCTGTACTTTTGTGTTTATGCCTTAAATGTACATTTTGTTTCAGCGGCTTGTTTGTTGTGGCTCAAACTACCGGAGACAAATTCCTGGAGTGTTTGTAACAGTCTTGGCTCATAAAGATGATTCTGATTCATGCCCTAATCAGTTCATCTGGATGACAACAAGACAGGGTTGGACCACGGGACAATGCCTGGCAAGATCCTGGACAGGCGGCATTATGTACACAACTGTTCTCACCATTTAAAAGCTCTTGGGTCTATGAAAAGGTGTCATATAAATCCAACTCGGCAGCAATATAGAATTGCGTACTGTAATAGGACAAAAAGAAAGATCGACTGACTCCAGTGCAAAAGCGTTTCTTTTTTTTAAATTATTATTATTGTTGTGCATCTGGGCTTCTATATTCCCTATTGTTTTGAAAAAAGAACAAAAAGAAAAACAAAATTTAAATGTTGCAATGACGGAGACAAATAAGTTGCATTCTCATCATCCAAGGAGCCTATTTGTGTGACATGAGGCCAGTGACTGTGCTTCCTCTGTGTTACGCAACTGTTTGTAGCCTCTGGCGCCGGATGTTATGGAGTGACACTTGCACGGAGAGTTATTAATTCCGCAGTTTTCCAGATGAATTCACTGCAGCACTAATTAATCATGAGGCATTCTTGCGCTTCAAAAAAAGCAAATGCTATATCTATTGATACAAGAAGGCTGATTGGATCAAAGAACAAATCAGTCCAAGGTAACAACGGAGCAAATCTCAGATGCAAGCATATCAATTTACAGTAAGTTACAGTACGTTGGGTCATGATGAGTTCTTATCATCAGTTCATAACGCCTTCCCTCAGGGGCTCAGCCCAGATTCTCTTCCAAGCAGAACAGCACAGTCTTGTTTTGGATTACATAAATGTGTGTGTGTGTGTGTGTGTGTGTGTGTGTGTGTGTGTGTTCCCAACCAGCTCCATATGAAGAGACCTCTTGCATGAGGCTTTACATTTGTTTCGGGAGGAAAAATGCGGAAACAATTCCAAAATCAGATTAAATTTGTCCTTTACAGGTTGCCGCTGACGTCATATCCGTTGAATTTTAGTGTTAATTAAGCACATTGGAACATAACACGATTCATGGTATTGTTTGTGTTCTTGGTTTTTTGGGAGCGGTCCTCAATAGGAAAATGGGATGTGAGCTCCCATGTGAGCAATTAATCAGTGGAAAGCTGAATGGCCCGACTGGGCCCCTCACCTTGACGACTTGGGATCCCAAATAACCACATCAGCATCCGAGTTCTTGGCGATGCGGCCTTTTTGCGGGTAGAAATTGAAGATTTTCGCTGCGTTGCTGCTGGTGACAGCTACGAATCGATTCTCATCCATTTTGCCGCTGTGCTGGGAAGTTAGAAAAGCACAAATAAGCCAGTTGGAGTGAGAGCGCAGGGTTGATAGCACTGTACACAATTAACAGACAGAAGCCAGTGTGGTGCAATGTGTGATTTGAAAGCATTGAAAGGAAATCTGCACTTAGAAAAAGCACGGTCAGCTCGATGAATTGACATGTCAATCTCTGTTTAGTCTACTCACTGTTTGTGGAAACAGAGCGCCACAAATGCTCAGTTGCAACAGCAAATAAATAATGCAACAGCTAAATTACAAGTGACATATATGTAATTGAATAAAAGAAATCCATGGTTGTTGGACACCACAATGAATCTCTTAAACGGAAAGCTGATGTAAACACAGTATTAAATTTGTCCCAGCTCTTTAGAACATGTTGCAGGCATCCAATTAAATATGAATACTGTATTTGCAAAAGACAATAAAGACAGTTTGGAGTTGACTCGATATCTTGCCTTTGTCATGAATCTAGATTGAAAAGGATTTGCTAATCATTCCTGCATGTTCTCTTTTATGTACCGGTACATTCTACACAATGTCCCAACTTCATTGGAATTTGGGTGTGTATTAAATCCGGTTCACTTTGGGAGGAGAAACGTTCAGCAATTCAAATCTGAGTACCGTAGTTTTAGTGGGATGCTGTCATAGACATAAACATAGTGGAAATTCTCCATCAATTTACATTTGTCAAATCCTCACACCTCTCCTCTGATGATTGGTCATACTATAATTAATATTGCGTCAAAATTGTGCATCCAAAATTGTCTTGATGGTTAAGGAGAAATACTTCGAATCACGAGGGGGTGGAGCTTCACAATCTTTAGTGATATGGAAAATGTAAACAATAAAACATGCTCCTTATACTAAATACACTGTCTGAAGAATATAAGCAAGTGAGTGCAAGTATGGGCATGTGATGTGGACATACCACTCCCTTCTCCCAAATGACGGACATCCTATCTTCCACACCATTCACCCCGTTCGGGATCTTGGTGAAGTCGTCTTTCCCGAGCGCCTTCTGACAAACTGAGAAGGTACAGTTGTCGGTCCCCGTCACACTGAGGTCATCACTAACGACGCATTTAGGGGATAAATACACGAATGAATGACAGAATAGTTGTGTTAGAATAATAAAAAGAATTCAAAGATGCAGATCTCAATTGGCAATTCAAGAATGATGTCTCCCTTGCCATGCTAATTTGATTATATATTGTACATTCATTGTTCCAATAAGTGCATTGATTTTGCCTTTATGATGTTTCAGTGATGATGTTGTTCCAACCACATACACACGTAACTGTGTTCCAACTTTGAGATGTGCAACACCCCATACTCAGTGATTCGGTGGTTTGGCCAACACATAGTTTTGACGGTGTCATGGTTGATCTGTTTGGGGCCAACAGGTGGCTCTGTAGGGCTCCTCCTACAGCGACACACCTGTTGGTCATCGTGTCATTAGTAGGTTCTCTGTTAAAAGGACTCCCGGCCCGACCACTCAGTGGTGGGTCATTGTTTGTGATGCTGTGACTGCTTGGTTGCTTGGTTCGTGTTTGTGCGTTACCGCCCCGGATTTTATTTTGTAGTTTTGTCATGTCAAGCTTTTTGCTTATGCCGTGGGTTTTTGTTTGTGACTTTGTATTTTTGTTGTTTTCAGAAATATGTTTGTTCTGGTTTGTTCGCCACCCTCAACCATTTATGCTCACACTATCACCTGAGGAAAAACTAAGCCTTCAATTAACCGGACATGTATATTTTTGGAATGTGTCAGGAGGGTAGGTAGGCCGTAGGCAGAGGAAACCCCGGTAAGTGACGTACTTGGCCAGCAGGTCCATGAGGTACCCAGGGGTGCTGGGGTCAGGTCTTAGGGGAGGACCCATGACGAAGGAAGCCGCATGGGCCCAATCCTTGTGCCAGTAGTGAGTCCCGTCAGTTCCCAGGCCTGCTGCAATGGGCTCCCCAAACACCACCCGCCCTGGTAGAAGATGAAAGCTTCACGAAACGATTTCAACGTCATTTATTATGCAAGAGTGTGACTGTTTTATAAGCTTTCCTCGTGCGACGTCAACTATCGCAGGGAAGCATTAGATACTTTGAAAACATCAGTGGAAGGGAATTGTAGCTTTCCCTCACTTATAAATTGACCTACCATTTTTGCGAGCTTGGGACACCACGTTGGCTGCAGATTTGCTCATGACATGGACCACATACAGAGGGCAGTTGACAGCACTGGCAATGGTGATAGCTCTTTGGGTGGCCTCGGCCTCGACTTCCTCCGGCCGACACAGTTCATGACCCTCAGGCCCTGTGATGCCCATGGACAGCATCTTCTTAGCTCCCTGAGGTGTCCCGATGAAGTGAAAAACAACAAAATAGGTTGATGGTGGCGATTGGAGAAAAACTGCTCAGTGTGCCACAATATCCACAGTATAATTCCACTGATCCCACAAAAATCGTATGCAAAATTGTGAAATAGTTATTAATAATCTGTGACTTTACACATAGTGCTTGAAGCATTAAGAACATGAACTTTAAGAAAACCTCAAAACAGGCAAGTGCCACGTTGCAGGTTGCTCAATTTTTTTTAAGATCTGCTGCTCCCTAGTGGTGTTCGTTACCATAGCATCTGTATCAATGAGAAACCAGGTAATCACCACCTTCTTAAATAAAGTGATATTTTAACAACAACAAAAAAGTTTTTGCCTTAAACGACCACATCTGTTACAATCAATTTACATAATTAAACAGATCATTCAATTCTACCCCTTAAATGCAATTATTCATAAATATATTGTTGTATAATCAGTACTGGGTTCAGTTTTTTGTGTTTTCTGAAAAAAATAACCATTCTTTTAGGAAGGGGACATTATTTTACACTTTTTTTTTATACAGTACTATGAGATATTTGATCTGATCTTTGTTTTGTGTGTGTGTGTGTGTGTGTGTGTGTGTGTGTGTGTGTGCGTCAAGTTTGACCCTACAAACCTCAGCAATCAGGTCTCCATTCTCAGCATGCACTTGAGCGATCGCGCCAATGGTCTTACATTGGACAAAGGCCGCATAGAGATCAATATCCTGCAGCATGTACACATCTTTATACGCCATAAACATTTTAAAGGAATTGACTCCTCTTTCTTTGGCGATAATCTCCATTTCCTCCTTGACCTGGGAAGGAGAAAAAAAAGTATGAACTTCACTGTTATAGTTCTGAAGAGCATCTGTGGTGTTTGCAGTTTCTTCCTGTTATTTTGTGTTGTTTTTCTTTTTTGAGATTTTTTTCCGGATTCTCCAGCTTCTTCCCACATTCCATAAATGAAGAATCTTCGGTTAACTGAGCACACTAAAGTGAACATAGATGTGAACATAGATGTGAATCTGAATTTGAATGGCCTGCATTTGGCTGCCAACCATTCCAGAGTGTACCTGTCCCTGCTTCTTGCCCAAAGACAGCTGAGATAGGCTTCCCTAATGGGAACAAGGGGTGTAGAAAATGGATGGATGAGGATAATGAACTGACGGCTGCTACTATTATGGGGGCAATGGGTTTCAGAAAGGAAATTTGGGGGGACCATAACGCTATTCTGCCTTTTTACTATGTCAAAATGACCTTGAGCTATTGACATTGAAATAGATATTGAACAAAACATCTGCAGAGACTTGACCACTCAAGACATTGCTCTCTATACATAGAAGCACGTATGTGCTCGACGTAGAAATTGGTGCGTCTTGATTTTCGTGCTGGTGCAAACCTCGATGAGCATGTTTAGGAATTTGCCAGACCACGCTTTCCTTTTACAAGCCTCGGTGGATCTCACAATTTGGTGGCTGAAAGTTGACTAAACTTTATGCTTGCAGGAACCAGGTCCAAGTTGTAACACAGGTGATCATGGAGTAATTTTGGTGAATTTGATCAGGGTACTGGTTAACAGATTCTGGGCGCCTCAGATATCTATGGTGGATGTCTTTTTTTTGGGGTGGGGGGCACTCGGGCACAAACAATTGGGTTGTATGGTAGTCTCCAAGTGCCAATTTCACAGCAGTGATCTGTGGCTACGATGGCTAGCTTTACATCATCCGCAAGTGGAGGTCTGCTTGCAGTTCCTTATGAACGTAAATTGGGCGAATCAATCTCCTGCTCGGACTAGCGAGTGAGTTTCTGCTTCCTCCATGTCAAAAAATGCACCTCTGGAATTTAAAGGGAATGTGAGGATCTGCTTTGATTGGCCGCTGAGCTCGTCAGCTGTTTCTGCCGCCCACAGCGACGCAAACCACCCATTTCTAACTGTGCGTGCCTGTAAAAATACCAAAATGAAGGAAACTCCAACCATGTGCAACCGTTAATTACAACAACAAAGCTGGCCCTGCCACAGGACTCCAGACCAGTTTAATTTCAATTTTGAACATATCTGAAACCTTAGGCTTTGATACAGCTTCCCTCCCTATTTATAAATTTGTCTGACCTAAGTTGACCACGAGGCTAATGGAAATACACAGACAAAATGATAACATTGAATTATTATTATTATTATTATTATTAGTAGTAGTAGTAGTAGTAGTACTATTGTTATTATTATCACTGTAATTTGTTGTAGTAGCAGTAGTAGTACACTGTATATGGGTGAGCAAGGGCAACCCGTTCACCTGGTCACTCCACCATGTGACAGCGACATGCAGTGAGTAGTCACAGCACACTTTGCTGTCCGCCATCTTGCGCCAAGAGTCGTAGGCCTCCAGAAGAGACTTGCCTTTTTGGGGGATGACAAAGTCCACGACCATTGTTGTCCCTCCTGCTAAGGCAGCCTGGTGAGATATAGTTACAGATTAACTACTGAAAGGTTTTGACACTTCAGTGCTAAGTCAACTGACTGAAGGTTGCATGAAGGTGTTGCAAGGGCACTTGCTTCTGACATCCACCGATGCCAGAAAATGTGAAAATATCAGTGAACTGAACACTTAAAATACATGTCCTAGTAACGGCATCAGTCTAGGTCAGTGGTTCTTAACCTGGGTTCGATCGAACCCTAGTGGTTCGGTGAATCAGTCTCAGGGGTTCAACAAAGCCTCTGCCATGGAGGTTAAGACACACCCGACTCAACACCTGCTTGGCCATCACTGGCTAATTCATTTTGTGCACAATAAAATATGTATACTTTATACTTATACTAATTGTGTTTACTTTTTTCTATTTGTAATAAATGCCTTTTTTATGACTTGAATTTGTAAAAAAAAAACAAAAATTTATTTTTATTTTTCACTAATGAAAGATTCAGTGAACATTTGTTTTTTATTTGTTTCTATGCTGGTCAATCAAAAACTATAAGAAGCTACTTGTTTTCTCGATTGTTTTATGTTTACGGCTAAGGTGTGTGTTTCATAAAAATATTTACTGTAAGTATGACCAACATACTGACTGCAATATTGATACGTCTGCCTTTATAGATGTAAAAACACATTTATTATTAATGTATTATACAGTATCATAAATCTATACGGGCCGGGTACCACTCCTAACAGGGCCACCACAACTTGCCGTATATGCTGGCCTGATAGGGTCACCCCTCCAAAAAGGCTTAATATAGAACCCTGTTGAGCGCTCTGTAAGTGACAGTGAAAAAAAAAAATTGACTAAGTCCTAATAAAAAACGAGGAGCAAGTGCAAGAACAACAGAACTGGAGCGATGTGGCTGAACCGACGAGGTGCATGCCAAAGCCGAGTGGCACTATTGGCGCTATTCTGAAGTAGCTATAATTACACGTGCTAATCTTTGTTAAGAATCGTAAAGTGAGAACTACAAAGTCCCTAACACAACACCGAATCCTGCATTTTTGTAAATACTGGCTTGACCCATGGTTCATGGGTGAGCAGGACAGGTGACCTTACCAGTCTTCCGCTCTGCTACCCTAACAGAAATCATTATTGATCCTCAAAAGAATAATAATGACATGAATGTACTATGCAATCAGATTGGAAAGTGTGTGTGGTTGGTGTGTGTGTGTTTGTTTTACCTGAGTTCCACTATGGAAGTCATCCACAGTCTTGGTACCCATAAACGCCAGCTCCAAGTGCGTGTGTGCATCAATTCCACCCGGCATCACCAGTTTATCACGAGCATCAATAATTCTTACTCCCTCTGGAACGTGAAGATTCAGTCCAACTTCCACTATTTTCCCATTTTCAATGTAGACGTCGCTGACCACGGAGAAGTCTTCATTCACAACTTTCCCTCCTTTTATCAGGATCCCACGGGGTTCCGCCATCCTGCTGTGCAACTGATGAATGTCTATCAGAATGCAGAGCGAGGGTTTGCACAGTGGAAAGTCACAATGGCTTTTAATAAGTAACAGCTAGTGTCTGTTCCAAAGTTCACGGAACATCAGCAAATATGCTTGTCCTAAGACCTCGTGGCCATGAACTCAACAAACTATTTCTCCAATAGTTGTAGGCTACGCACATCGCTTGCGTTGACTTTTTACAGCTTTAAATCCCAATGACCACATTCAACAAGCCTCAAGTACGTGTTATACATAACTCAGCCACCGGAGGGAGATAAAACACCGTTCCAAAACATTGGCTTCGTTTCGACGTTTATGTAACACACAAATGTGACGTTTTCGTTATTTTTGTCAAAAAGATTAGCCTACTTTGCAGTTAAACATGGACAAAACTTTGTGATGTTATTCTGTTCTGCTAAGAAAGAGATTGGATGGCATAACAATGCAATCTTTGGAATGAATATGACAGGCAACTGTGGACAGCTGTGCTGCGTGTGCAAAAACATCCGTGCAAACTACATTCTCCGTTTATTTTAGAATTAATAAACTATGCCATACAGTACAAAATACATCATGTGCACTCCCACCCCAAAAAAAACAAACACGCCACACTTATCATACGTGTACCTTACTCAACTATTGCTGAGACAGAAGTTGGTCGTAGTTTTCTTATTTCTTGCTGGGAGTCAACTATTTTCATATTTTTCATGACAGAAATTCAAAATAAAAGTCCGACCTTCAAAATAAAACAAAAGATAATTGCAAGAAAGCATAAGAGGTGAGCCTACAGGCCAAGGCGTGTGTTTCATAAAAATATTTCCTGTAAGTATGACTAAAATACTGACTGCATCACTGACTAGTGAAAATTAGCTTTCTCAGCGGCGCGCACTTCAGGCCTTCAAGGTCTCTGATTGCTCCAACACTACCAGAAGCACAAACCTACATTTATCAAGTATCAAGGACAACTTTATTTTCAAATGTTCTGTGTGTGTACAATTCAGATGTATTGTTTACATTTCCTTTCCAAATTTCTGTTATAGTAACTTCGTTTCAGAGTGTATGTCTTGGTAGTTTCCAGTCGTGTGTGTGTGTGTGTGTGTGTGTGTGTGTGTGTGTGTGTGTGTGTGTGTGTAATCAGATTTTACCTTAAATGTTTTGCCATGTAAAAATGATTTGCCCAAGAACTTCAGAATCTCCAGCACTCGCATTGATCTTACACACGTACCGCTGAAATTGCTGTTTCAAATTTTAGATGAATTTTTCAGCATCTTCACCAAGGCAAAGAGTGACATCAACCTCTTCCATTCTCTGATTGGTTGATTGGAGCTGCTCAAAACGTGATGCATAATTCCATGCAGGTGAGGACGAATGTCAAACATTGTTGAAAGTTTACTCTCAGCACAAAGTTTTTAAAAGAAAACTTTGGATCAAACATTTGTGTGAATCAGGCATGATTGCGTTCAACACTGAAAGCTACCTCGAAATTCTCGCTAATGCTTGTTACCAAACTATTCCATTTCATATTTCTGCTTCGAACAGACGAGAACTGTCACAAAACCCCCACAGAGTGTAATGAGAAGACAACTTGAATTGAAACAAGAAAAATCAGTTGTAATCCTCTGTGGCAAGATCTGTGGAGCCGTTCTAAGTTAGTGTTTCATTATGTATGGAAGTATTGGTCACACATTTCAGCTCTGGACTCATTAGATTGACTAAATTCAACTTAATTCTATACTCTACTGTACACTTTCCTTTTACTCTGCTGTATACTTTCCTTTTTAAATAGTTTCAAATGATTCAACAGCTCGTCTGAAATGTAAAGACCCATCAAAACACAATAACAGGAAAGTTGGCTCAATTCTGGGGACACTCATTGTGTGAATGTTCTTTTTTTTTTTTTTTTAGCTCATAAATATATCTAATTTGCTTATGTAGAAAGCCTACCCCCAAATTTTACCAACTGTGCAGGTCCACAGAACTGGGAGTGATTTCCTTTTTTTCTCGGCATATTGGAAAGATTGGTCCACCTTCTTGGCAGCGACTTTGATGATTTTGGTATCTGCAGGCAGCACACAGTGTTTCTGCAATTTGCTATCACTTAATCCAGCCAAATGGGGAATGGTTCAATCTGATTTTTACTGCAAGCAGTTCAAGTTATCATTTTTGGCACGCAAACAATCATTTGCTTCAAGAAATGCCTTTCACATTCAATATGGGTGTCACCGCCATATTAAGCAGCTTTTCATTCCTTCAATCTGTCCCCCAACCCAATATAGTCGCCTAATAAATCCCCAGGACGTGCGGTTTGACTCCAAATGTGTGCATCCACACGTAGGACTCAAGGTATTTGGTGACTTTGTTCTTGTCGCAACTGAAGGGAATCATCACAAAGTCATAATTGGATCAAATTGGTGTGTAACAAAAACTATTTGGTTGTGTTTAGTTGGCTGATTTTTGTATATCTACAAAGGCCAAGAAAATGCCAATGTCCTCTCGCTGACCAATTCATTAGGCACGGGTATACTCTGTATCAGTTTTCAGTGTGTGTATTTACAAAGTAAACAATGGGCCGTTTTGAAGACGTAATCCTTGAACATTACACCGATTAATCCCGTGATTGTGGTTCGTAGTGTCATGGAACTGCACTGTATCATACAGAAAAAGCCCTTGACATACTTTTACCTTATTCAGCATTCGAACCCCCTCCGTATGATTTCGTTGAACCCTGCCCATTAGCATGTCCGAGAAACATTATGACTGTAAATCGATACCTGTTTGAAAATGCCAATTTTAATGGATGGCGGTTTTAATGTGGCGAGTCAGTGCCTAATTTAGTTGACTCTATAAGGATATGTTTGAACGTCTTGGATTAAACTGTGTGAAAGTCAGGTCTGTACTTCTATCGACGGAGACCACAAAGGTAGGTCCAGATATATGCAGTTTGAAAGAGTAAATATCGTAAATTCTTAGAATGAGTGTAGTGTATGATAATGATGATGATGATTATTATTGAAATTTGGGGGGTTTGCAAGCTAAATATAACAGTGTCAGGCGAGCAAAGTGTTCTAAAATTGCACTTGTTTTTGTTCATAATGTGACATTCTTTTAACCCCCCCACCGCACCCCCCGAACAATATGGCCCTGATAATGCCGAGATATCCCAGCTGCATGCGCGCGTCTGCCTCCCTTTTGAGGAGTTGTTAGCCAATGGGAGAGATTAGCTTTTTACTTCAGTAGATTGGTTGTCTGCGCCGCATCAAGAGAGACAACTTTCCTCATCCATTAGTGTATTAGCGAAGCAACACACATTGGAGAGACAAAGATGCGTGCGCTGGAGAGATAAGCGCACGCACGGGGCTTAGGAACACCTAACCTTCACAGTTGCAATAAACAATAACATGTGACTTAAGAGGATTTACATAAGATGAGAGGAGTAATCAGAGGGAGTGAAAAAGCAACGAGGCAGCAATGGCATCTCCTCAAAAGTATCTGCGTTGGGTTGCTGAAAGAGGAAAGTTCTGATTCCGCTGGATTTAGAAACATTCACGTGGTATCGTTTCATTTCCTCCGCCAGACGACTGAAAGTGAGCGAGCGCGCTCAGTTGGGGCAGTGGAGGGGCAACAACACCTTCGCAAATAAATCACTCAGGTCAATTGTCATTGAGCTACAGTCATGGTTTTTGCTGAACATATTTTTAGATTCAAATTTGGAGCATCATCATTATAAAGCTGTCACCTTGAGCGCCAAGGAAAATCAGAAGAAACAAACATTTCGGATGATCCGTATTGTACCCTTGACTTCATTTTGTGTTCTTTAGTTTTGTCTCTAATGCAGTCATTTCGAGCTCTTTTCTCTCTCTCCATACAGTTGCCGGCCGAAAAACACATTCAGCAAAGTTGCACTCCAAGAATGGGAACACACACACACACACACACGCACGCACGCACGCACGCACGCACGCACGCACACACACACACACACACACACGCGCGCGCACGCACGCACGCACGCACGCACGGACGCACACACACACACACACACACACACACCAGATGTCGTTGCATCAAAAAGAAAGAATGTGAAGATCGATGACCTTCAGCTGAACACACGCATCATCCACAAGGTCACCACATTGTGCGTATTCACTTAAAATAAACACACGAAAGTGCATTTTCTTTACAATAGCAATACGGTGTTTGTGACTGCATATTAGACCACATTGAAACGGAATTGATAGCGGCTGTTCTATATTGGGTGGCAAAGCAACATCATTTGACGATTTCAAATAATTATTGTCTCCGTGGCTATGTTCACGTGTGTGTATCACATCCATGATGGATGTGTATATTTGGGCAACACGAATCGGCTCTTGAATATTCATGCGGTGAATTGTAACAGATTGCATTACCTCCATTGACAACCAGATGACAGTGTTCTCCTCAGGTTTCAGTCAGTACAACGAGCTCTCATGAAAACCAAAAAAAAAACCAAGCAAAAAAAAACCCCAATTTGTTTTGTACTGTCTTGCAGTAGGAAATCTTATCCCTAATACATTTGTATTGATCAATATCAACGTAATTTTGTCAGGATGTTATCTCAACAACATTGAATTAATTTGATTATTGAAAGTGTCTCATAAAATTATGTTACACATGAAATTTATGGTCATGAGTGGTTGTTTAAATACTTGAGGTTGAAATGGTAATGTATGTTATGTATGAAGAATTTATAGTTAGTTGTCATATTAAGGCGGCCGTTTATTTGGTATTTAAATGAAGAGTGAGCAATTACAGCCAGAAAAAGTGACATCATGCCTTCGAAGACACTGAGAAGTCTCCAGCTGCACTTCAAAACATGTCATTTTGTTGCAGCTCAAGCCTCTAAAGGTCGCCGCAAAGCAGTCACAAAAATGGTAATGCATCTCATGTCGAGGACAGAAACTGTGATGGGAGACAATTAAATTGTTTTGCGTGAAGGTTGCTGATGATTTTGTGAGGCAAATTCAATGCTGTGCCCGACCGTTGTGCTGTTAAACATGACTTTTAAAATATTCGAGAGCTTTATGTGCCTCGCTGCACATTCTGTATTGAAAATAATGGGCTTCTATCCAATTAAAAACGGCATTCCATCTCTGAACTATTATTGGTATCTCTGATTAAGCTTAATTTTGCCATATGCAGATGCAGGCAGCACAGTGAGAGAAAAAAAGAAAGCTTTGATTCATTAAACTTTCATGGGTGGAGATAAAGATCTGAAATGTATTTCTAATGTGCAAATGTGTAAAAAAACATATTTATATATGTATATGTGTGTGTGTATACATATATATACATATACATGTATATATGTATGTATGTATGTATATATATATATAAATATATATATATATGTAAATATATATATATATGTGTGTGTATGTAAATGTATATGTATATATGTAAAAATATATATATATATATATAATGTAAATGTATATTCCATTTTAAAATACAAATCACATGCCGTTACTGGCAGCCCAAAAATGTGATAGCATCAGGGACAACATTTTTAATAGCACCTCTTGAATGTTGATTGGCAGTAATTGTTTTGCAACAATGGCGTCAATCCAGCACATGAGCGAGTGATTTATTTGACCACCTGCTTTGTTTAAATCCCAATTTGGTTATCTCTTTTTGTGTGACGGCTTCTCATGTCCAAGACCGTTTTGTGGCAAAAGCACACACTCAAGAAATGCAAACAACCTCTGTGCTTATAACAAAGCGATGGGATCGTTTACAACCGAAATGCCGCTCAATCACTGTCTGAAAATCATTCTTTTCCCAGACATACTGTCCAAATTCTCATGCAGTACAAGTAATAAGCAGGATGGCCGCCCAAGTAACCCACATAGAGTCTTTGTTAATTAAAAGATTTGCAACTACATGTGTCTGCAGATAATCAGAATGACTTCTGCAGCAGCACTCCCACATGCATCGGCACACCAGAGCTCATTTACTTGCTGGAATCTCATGTTTGTCTAGAATTAATCTATCTTGTCACAATTGAGTTAATTAATTAGTGTTTTAATGCTGCTCTTTATAATTGCAGATGAATCTGCACGCAGAGTAATCACATTAATGCAAATACAACAGATAATTGTTCTCCAAACTTCCTCACCAGTAGCAGGAAATATTACTGGGGCACAAGTCTTGGCTGTTCGTAAAAGACACGCTAGATGGCACCATTGAGCAGAGTTTCTCCTCACGCCTGCCATTCCGGCCACAATATTGTTCAATTAACTGTCTTGTGCTGGTGTCCTCTCAGAGAGAGTGTACGTGCATTTGAGGAATAGATGACACGCGGAGCTCCATGATACCCTCACGTGTAAGATGAATGCTTTCTAAGTGTTGCTGTGGTGAAACAAAAGGTCACAATGTTTTCAACAAGTACAAGCAGGGCGCTGTTTAAAAAGCTATTGCTATTTGCATATATCCAGTGTCAATCAGAAAGGGGGCATTTTCTAGTCTCCCCAGGCCCCTGATAATGATTAATTTGTTTTTTTTCTCAAGAGGTATCAACAGGACGACCTTAGAGGCTTCTTTCACAAAATGTCACAGATTGTAGTTTTCCAAAGAGCGTTTTCCACTCCTACTGGATTTACAGCGTCCTGCTTGTATTCTACCATTGTTGCTTTAGTGAGAGAAGTCATTTGAATATTAAAAAATAAAATGGTTTTGAAATTGTGCTGCCTGCACATATATATATATATATATATATATATATATATAAGGGCACTGATGTTTGAAAAAAATGTTTATTAGTTTTTATTGGTAAAGAACTGTTGTGTATGGAAAGTATTTTAATTATTTTGCCCCACTCTGAAGGTGAAGGATGACAACTCTAAAAACGGACTATCCATATAAGGACGTGCAAATCAACCTGCAAATTACAAGACCATGTATTCCATGTGTTCAATTCAAAAATAATACCTTTTTTAGTCGTTGTAGTGGATAGTCTTGATCATAATCATAAAGTTATAACTTTGATGTTGTGATGGCACTTTGGTGAGCGATGGCATGACGTGTCTGTCAGTGGACCCACTTTTGTGGCAGTGGAGTGTTTTTGTAGACTGTTGAGTCAAAGATTTGGACTCAAATGTTGCTGTTCATCTGAGTGAGTATTTAGACCCAGAGAGAATCGTCCCGTATACGCAGGCCATAAGTAATAGGTAAGTTATGCGATCGTTGCACACGTTCAAACACGTTAAGTGTAGGTTACTCATAAGTCCAAATACGTCGAGAATACCTACTAGCTGTTCTCAACATCCGTGCTTTTGAACTTTCACGACGTAGTTGGCGAAGGCTGCAGTGGCTGTGATGGGCTGAGCCTCTGCGGACCTTTGATGAGCTCCCCAGACTTTTCTTTGCCATGACGCTGATGTTGTTTGGTTTATTAATGACACAAGTCATAATGGCGTTTGATTGCTGCTTTAATAGCGTGAATAGCAACTCACAGTAACGATGGCAAGCCGCACCTTGCCTCTTGGGTTATACCATTTTAACTAGACCGGGGGTGGGGGGATAGTCCCCAAACAGATGTTGGTACTGCAATGTCTAGTGCAGTTATGATTTGAAACGTCGGCGCCAGCCTTTTTATAGACTACGTCACGTGATCGTCGGCAATACGCTGCTGCACGGTGACTTTTTATGGCTAATCGATCACATTCTGTTTTTCATGGTGTGCTTTAAAACTTGCCACTTATTCCCTTACGTTGTTCACGACTTTCCTCGCTGTGTTGAAGTTCATATGGAACTTCAAGGCTTTAGTGACAATTGTTTTTGTTACTGTTGTTTAACCACGTTGCCGGTGTTTTTAAGAATATACTGTATGTATCATGTGGCACTCTTTCAACATGTTCCATCATTCCCTCATGTTGTTAGTTTATCTCATCTAATGATCTGCACTGATAGATAGGCCAGATGAATATATATGCAAGCAAAATGTGTAGCTCAACATGGAAGCAAACAGTACATTGAGAAGGCAATGGGATTTTTTTGGCCTGAATTTTTTTTTCATCTCTATCTTCTGACCAATAGCAAATACACAGAAAAAAAATGGTGTGTTGAATTTACTAAATGTTACTTTGTCAAGTGATTGCACACAATAGAATCATCTAGATTTAGATTAGATTTTTTTGAAGTAGCTGTATCACCTACCTTAAAAAAAAACAGAATGATTTTATTTCATGCAACTACTTGACAAAATAACATTTGATGAAATTCAAAACCATTTTTCTGTGAAATCGAATCTTTTAAAACTGTTATATCAAATCACATAAATCTATATATATAGATATCTACACGCACACACACACACACACACACACACTCACATTACATATACAGTATTTAATACAAATACATACATAGAAATATCATAACCAATATACATTAACATATTACACTAGTGAATTAGTACAACAACCCTTTTTTAGTTTTTGAAATAGCAGTACAGTATTCGAATTGAAGTGTGCATGCTCTGACATGTGGGCATATGTTGCCTTTTTATAGCATGGGCTACTGTATTGGTGACCATCTCTGCTTTAAAACTTTGGGCTTTTGCCTGGCCCCCAGCTCCCAGCATGCTTTGAAACATGTAAGTCTCCTTTCAATCAGTTTTCGAGCATGGCATCGATATTGGCTACATTTGTGGCAGAAGAGGCGATTTGGCAGCTCTGTTTGCAAAGAATTGCCATGGGAGGGGTTGGCTTGACCCAGCTTTAATGCAAAACTGAAAAGGAAACAAAAATGCTACTATATTTAACTAAATCTGCAGCTTACTGGTGAAAACACATGATAATGATATCCTCTTAACACTCCTTGCTGCAGCATTACAGCCCTCACAGCAGCAGGGGCCAAGATGCAAGACTAGAGCGGAGCCACAGTTATTACAGCACAATTATGATGTTGTGGCTGTGTTTCTGGCCCTGTTCACCTCATTCGGTCAAAAGAGCAATGCTACAAAATTAGCAATTAAAGAAGCAAAGCACTGGATTTCGAAAATTGTGTGCTTTGAAGTGGTTTGTTGGATTTTCTGCTGGGCCATTCACGGTGAATATGTTTTTCCTCCGCAGCAAGACATTTTCATAGCTCCGCGTGAAGGTTCTCTCTTACCAAAATTTAGCATCTTAATTGACATGTTTTTTTTTTTTCGTGTGTAATCTTAATTAGCGATTAGTTTGAAAAATTCTCATGCTGATTTTTTTTTTTCCTCAGTGGAGGATGTTCTGTTATTCTAATTAAGCAGAGGTCAGATTTATTAACTCAGCAGGAGTGTGTCAGGACTGTGGAAATCTGTAACGATGCAACACTTTGTGTAACTCCGCTCCACCCATTGATTCGTTTATTAAATCACTTCACTGGGAAGGGAAGATGTGCTTGTTGATGTTGTTTGTTGCTCACTGATTGACCTCCACTATTCAAAGCTGACCTCAGATGAGAACATCCTCTTGGATGTGTGAAATATATCAAAGAAATTAGGTGAACTCTATGAAACCAAGAAGAAGGTCGAATTAACAGCGAGTGAGTCGACAAGTATCAAGCAGCTCACACAGAAGAAAGACCAGCTCGACCAGACTATAAATCAAAATGTGCCTCCGATATCTCATTTCAGATCTTTTGACAGAAAGTTGCTTGCAACATGTCACTGGATGCACATCAAGTGCACAGCAGAAAGATTCAATTTAAAATGTTCTCTTGGATAGCACAGGCCTAAATCATCAACGCCATAAATAAGGTCACACGAGCAGTGAAGACCTTTGCCATTAAAAAAAAAAAAAAAGTTATGTTGCTTTTGAAATATGGCTATTTCACTGCAGGTGGTGGCAGAACTTCATCCAAGTTGGGAGAATGATGCTTTTTAAAGTAGTGGTTCTCAAACTGGGGTCAGGGTACGCCTTGGGGTCTGTGATCCTTTGCTTGGTGTCCTTAGAATAATTTGCATATTATGTTGTATTTTATTATTTTAAAAAGACGGAAAAAAACGAATTAAAATTACTCCTACTTTGATCTGTGCCAATCAAATCCTCTTATATGATTGTCATTGCATGCAAATCTGACCAAGTTTTTATTTTAATTTTTATTTTTTTAAGAACAGAAAGTGTATTATTACAGGAATATAGTCCCTTTTTTTAGGAAAAAGTTTTTTTTTTAAATTTTGGAATAAATGTATATTTTCCAAAATAAAGGCCATCCTTTTATGATAATATATTTTTATTTTACGTGTTTGTGCCGTTGTGGAATGTAGCCAAATCCCAGCCAATCGTAGCGCATCCCCTCATTTGCATTAAAATGAAGACAGTCTAAATGTAGGCAATTCTTAATGGGTTGCGGAATCAGAAACAGACTGGCAAATTGTGTTTGTACAGCTAAACTGCAAGACCTCCCCTTGTGGATGATATACTGTACAGTAGTCAGCTGCGCATGTGGGCAATTGGACCTTTGCACCCATGACTGTGCGTCTGTATTTGACACCCAAAATAGATGTGCTCTTTGGTTTTTCTCACCAAATTGGCAGGTGTAACAGGGTAGTGCAATTGAAAACATCCTCGGTGTGACGGAACACCTGGCGTTGCGCAGCGTGGTCGATCAAATTCACAAACATACAAAACTAGAATTGTCCCAGCACAAAAATGGAGATGTGTCTGTTTTTGCACTGGGTACAGTCTTCTTTCTGTGACCAAATTATCAGTTACGCCGGGGCACAGCAGCTCCATGCTCCAGAACGCCCAGTGAAGTGCATTGTGGTCCCAAACACATTTGACAAAATTTGCTCTGGCACCAAAATGAGGATGTGACCATTTTTAGGACGTGCGCACGGGCACCTACCTACGAAGGGCCCTCTGTCTTTGTCTTGAACAAATACATTTTTATCCTTGTAAAATTACCTGACAAAATACGTTGTTCTTGCAAGAATTGCATCTTCATCCATCCATTATCCGAGCCGCTTATCCTCACGAGGGTCGCGGGCATACTCAAGCCGATCTCAGCCGTCTTCAGGCAATCGGCGGGGTACCCCCTGAATTGATTGCCAGCCAATCGCAGAAGACTTAATCCTACATAGACAGCTGCAGTGACTAATAAGGAGGGATTGCATTATACAACTATACAGTACAACTTTGTTTTCCTCTAAAAAGATGATTTTCTTAACGTAACCCTGCAACTTCTTCACCCTTTAAAAAAATAGCCAACTTTTTCTACTCAGATGCATTTTGAAATACACGTTAGTTATGTTTAACTGTTGTTCGGATGATCAGGCGGGGATCCATGGCAAAACTTCTTCCCTGTGAGAGCGCCTGGGACCCGAAACATTTGAAAACCCTTAGAGATGTGATTATCGCCATTGGAAAATGACAACAGCAATTCAGACATGCTAACTAATGAGATGTTCAACAGCATAATTCCTAGCGAGGTTTTATTGGTCAGACATCTCTGCTGTACATTGAGTCTGTGGCCAGACCATAATCACTGCCAGACTGCTTTTGGCTAGGCTCGATATTTAAAACAAAAAGTGCAGCCATTTCACATCACATGCTGAGAATACCTACAGTTCAGTCGGCAGCTTCATGCATGCTCTGCTATATGCTTTATTTTTTTTCTGTGTGGAGACCATGAAAGGAAACGAGGAGGGCTCGGCAGTTAACTGCAACACTGTCTGTAAAATATGTTGTTCAGTCACTCGGCCAGCTATTTGCTTTGATGTACGTTTTCATGGTTTTGCAGTAACTATTGTGAGCTGATCTTCCACTGTGGTAATATTAATGGCTCAAATTTTGGTTAAAACATACAGTATGCTAGAATGTGTATTCGGGATTTATTTTTTTTTGGGGGGGGGCTGAATTTAAAAAATACATAACTTATTATTTGATTCCATGTCCATGTTTCCGCGTTTAAAGATGTTTCGCAATAGCTTTGTATAACCAGCAATGTCATAAAATGATGTTCGCAATAGCTTTGTATAACACGCAATAACAGGATGGCGTGTTGTATAACCAGCAATGTATGTTCGCAATAGCTTTGTATAACACGCAATAACAGGACTGGAACGTAACAGGCTCTATGATGTTGAGCAAAGCCATTTGTTCCATTTTTGTTGGTATAAAAGGAGAACTTTGAATACTCTTGGTAGAGTCTGCTGCGGGTTGCGTACAGACGCCCAGCCAGTATTGAAGCTCGCTCTACCTGGGGTGTTGGCTCTCCATCCTATTGGTGCACGGTAAGAGTTGGATCTAAGAGCTTGATACACTGATATTTGCTTGTTTGACATTTTTGTTGGTCTAATAAAGTGCCAATTATTAGCAACAGACTTGTGTTCGTGTGATTCATTTCTGAGTGCCTATCTCCAACGAACCTATTCTAAATTTGATACTGAGCCAGGGCGAGGTATCAGAAATGTTTTAAAACACCTCATATGAAGATTCCCATGTTAATCAAAAGGCTTATCATGATGCAGTACAATTCTACACTTCTGTAAACCACAAAGATGAACATATGGTAAATTAATACCTCTTCAACAATGCACATTATGTTTGGAAAGACAATTGACATTTTTCTTGGTCAATGAGTAGAAATGTTGGTAGAAAACCACCGAACTTTGTGTAAGATTGCTGCTCTAGACTGTAAATTTCCCCAGTGCGGGACAAATAAAGGATAACTTAATCTTCTCTCAATCTTCAAATGCTTTGCTGACTAAATCTATGTTTGTGAGAATGGTTTCTGAAACTGGACTTTTTTTTTTTTTTTTGGGTCGTGTGGCCTGAGCGGCTTGCGCAAGCTGCGGTCGGGGGGCCTCTGACTTACTGACACTGTGACTGATCGTGAAATCTAGCAGGTGCATTTGGCGTGCATACCTGTGATCAGTACACCACCATGCTTGTCTTCTTAACTGGCTCTGTAATAAGCTCCTTCAGAGATCAGCCTCGATGCCGCCCCTCAACCCGTCCCACCTCTCTACTGATATGATCTGGAGTATGTCCTTCTCTCCTTCCTTTTATTTCCAACTCAGTTCGTTTTCCTTAAGAAAAAATGTCAGTTTAATCATATCTTAATGCTTTGATAATGGGCCTTTTTTTTTTTTTTTTTACGGGCAACGAAGAACAGTCACTTCAGTGTCTTAAAAGCCCGTGCTGTGGAGGGAAGGAGAGACTGTCTCTAAATTAAATTTGCACAGGCTCTGCCTCAGTGGTGCATTGTGTGTGTTTGAAACTGAAGCGCTTTTCACCCCTCTTGACAATCACACAAAACATGTAATAGTTTCAGGCGCGTAAGTGGAGACTATTAATATTTAAATGTCAGCTTGTTTGATTTCAGTAATTGTGAGGTTTAAATTGGTACTAAACAGCCTTCTCACTGCTCTATGTCAGGCCAGATCCACTTTTTGTATTTATCGTTGCTGCTTTACCTCAAATAATGACTGGCAGAGACGTGGTGTTATACAAGAGATTGTTTTGGGGGTATATTTCTCTTCTATGCTACTGTAATTTTCCAATGCAAATAAATTTAACAGCAATTGCCAGAGGTACATCTTGAGAGGAGAGTGAAGAAATAAATTATTTGTACAGTGTACCTTTGTGACTGTCAGTCACCTTTGCGAGTCACCCTTTGCAAGTGTGTGTGAGTGTGTGTGTGTGTGTGTGTGTGTGTAAATCTCCCAAAACAACCCCTCCAATCACCTGTCAATCACATTGACAGGCAGGTGAGACGACAGTTGCCCACAATTCTTTGCATACGCTGCAGTAAGCGTGTGTTGGAATGATATAACAAACTCTCCATTGAACTTTCCTGCTCTTATACTATTCAGAACTCAAACAAAGCCCCCAATAGATATAATATGAATAATTGAATCTTGGAGGGAAAAAAAAACTTGTAGCAGCACGACCCACTTGCAGCCATTTAGCAAATGCGAGGGAGCCCGAGAGCATATTTAAACAGCCCCGTGGCTCTCCCATGTTGCTGTCAGTCCACCGTGAGACCAGCAAATGCCGGCTGCTTCCTTTGTTTTGACCTACTGGTAACTTGTTATTGCACTGAATTAGAAGGATGGCTGACAAAACCAGCACAACAAAGGGAGGGGGGGGGGGGACGAGCTTAAGAACAAATAGCCATTTCTGGTAGAGTTTGGAGTTCTAATCAGTGCCGCAGAAGCTGCAGTGGAGGGAATGGAAGTCTGTGTGCAAAACATTATCTGCGTCTCAAGATGGATCCTTGACTAATCCTGCTGTCTGAGCTCAATGCTCCCAAGATGCTCAGAGAGAAGGAACACTAGAGGAGAGGAAGTCGCAAGGGGGAGGGAAGTAGACCACAGATTTTATGAAGAAAAAAAACAAAAAACAAAAACAAAAAAAAAAGTGTTTTCTACCCACAGGCAATATGCAGTGGCACACTTTGGTCCTAAATGCACTCTATTTAACAAACAAACATAGTTTGATAGATATGAATTATCGATGATTAAAGATTCAGTCACAATCATTGTGATAAGGCAATTCTTACACTCAAACGGACACCATTTCAAGAAAAAGCCCAACCAAGCTGTGGAGAAGACACGCATCTATCTGTTATCCCCTCATTACTTTTGCATTGGCTGGTGCAGCTTGTGGCGGATTTGTTATTTATTTGACAAAACGCAAGCTGTCACACAGTTGTGTGGCTCCACATGGAATGCTGTCCTCTTTGATTCCGACTAATCGAGTCCCACCAAACTACATAATGTGTTATATGAAAAGCCTCTAATTTTCAATCATCTTAAAGGAGCCAAACGTACTACAAGAGAGGATGCCCATGCAATGACACCCGCCAAAAAAACAAAAAAAATGGATGTGGAGACAAAAGCCATCACAAAAACATGCCTGGACATGAAACTAATTTATTTCCACAATCATTTAGCTGTGACTCACAGAAGCACGGCATTACTGTGCTTGCGCATGAGAAACACAACTGTGACTAAAAGAGAAAACGTTCCCTCTAACGTTCTCGGGCGTTGAATCCATCGTGACTGTTCCTTTTGTCCTCGAAGCTTGGTCCGGAGAGACCAGCCTGAGATGGTGCTGAAAGCCCCAAGTTGGAAGCATGCCCCAACTACGAATGGTGTCAATCATTCCTTATTTCTCAGATTGGTTTGAGAAACACTGCAAATCTGGAAACATCCTGAGACATAGGATAGTACACCTTAACCTGATAACATGATAAGGTGTTCTCTGTAGTGACCGTTGTCCCTGAAAGGGTTAAAGACCAGCCCCCACTCATTCCCAGAAAAGCATTCTAGTGTGTGTGAAGATAGTTGGGCTACCCCAACAGGTCAGGACTTCGCTGTGTACCTGCACCTTAAAAAAAAGCATGCTTTTGAAAACAAAAATGGACATATCCACAACCTACCCCCCCCCCCCACAACATTGTCTTTTCATCCATTTCAAAGAGACTCAATAATTTTGCCTCCAACGAATAAAAAAAATGCCCTTTCTGGTTGCTAGCAGCAGCTCCGCTACCTTTTTGTTACTGAAAGGAATATTATTTCCACCCAACGACCTCAGTTGACGGACAGAGACCTCTCCGCATGGCATCTTCCCGACTGTCATTTGGCATTCCAAAAGAATGATAATAACATTCATGGTTTGGCCGCGCCTCCAAATGGAGCATAAATAGTTGGGCTTGCCACACCAACTCAGGTTGGTGCAGATTGATTGACAGAAATCTTTATTTTAAATATAAATGAAAAACAGTAACGTAAAAAAAAAAAAAAAATTGCAAGAATTAGAAAACACTGCATCCATCATCACTAAGATGCTTGATGAGGGGTAGGAAGAAGCAAAATACTTATTTAATCCTATCCTTGAATTTCTTTTTCATTATGAAATAAAACAATGGATATATTGGATAATTTCATCACCATCTAAGCCAGATCCAAGCAAGCCTTGTTGCATGAAGTGATGAAGAACTGCTGGGATTGAAGGCGAACGTCTTCTAAGACTACCACAATAGTCCACTTGTGATCGATTCGGTGCCCTGAGAATGAAATGAGCCGGATGAACGTCGAGAATATTCACAGGCATGTTCCTCATAAGTGTCCTGAGGTGTTTTACACTTTTATCTCATCAGATTTGGTATACAGTATCTTCAGTTCATTAGGAAACTCTGCTGACATGCCCATTAAAATTGCATGTCCATGGCAATTTAATTTGCAAATTTCAGAAGATGACAAACATCGAGGAGAAGAGTGTGTAAGATGTCACAGACTGCTGCTTATCAGGACCCTGTAAAACTGTCAGGGTTTCCATTGAGATGAACGCAAAACTGGCCACAGGGTTATTTTTAGACTTGGCTGCAGGATAGAAAGTTTCCGAGCCCCATAAGTAGGTCAGCTCACATTGGCGTTCACATTGCTGTTATGTACAATTACTGAAAAGTACCATCTCTGGACCAGAGCAACTTTGAATCCATGTTGCAGTCAGTTCCACTCCGACGAACGCAAGAAATCACTGTTAATCCACAAGGAGTTTGATGTGCACACTTCCGGCATTACTTTTGCCCAATGGGCATACAAATGTACATTTTAACATTGACCAACCGTCATTTTACACACTGTGATGTAACTCTGACTCTGACTCTGTTCAATAAATCACCTCATAATCACTGTACAGCCACAATTATAAACCCCTTTGCTAAATAAAGAACTCTTAGTGCAATACACTCCTTGCATTGTGTTTTTGGTGTTGATTGGATAAATTAGATCATGTACTATTGGCTAATTTGTATGCAACGGACTTTGAAAGACTGTCTCATTAAAATACGTAATTGCCCGAAAATCAAAACATCACATTAAATGTTTTAAAGTGAATTTATCAGGCTTGATGAAAAATGTCATAAATTCAAGACCATTTCTAGACAATTAGAGTGTAGCATATTATGAGAGCAAGCCGAGTAAAAGACATGGTTGTTGTGTGGATAGACTGTGTTGGAAGTGGGCTTTCAGTTGCATTAATAAAAGTAACAGGAGCTGGTGACAGCAGTGGAGTAAAAATTATGAGCAGCCGTTACAGTGGCTGGCCGCTATTCCAACTTTGACAGGTAAACAATCTAATTGATCTCAACAGATTGTTCAGCGCCATATTTCCAGTCTTCTATTCTGCTGAACAGACAAGCCCATCATGTGTCGCACTGAAGAAAATGTCAGCGGAGTAAGAGTAATTTATGGTGATGACTGACAAGTGCAGGCTCCTGTTCAGTGGGCTGAGCATTCATTCGAAAACACATTTTCAGATTTCACCATGCGTTCGGGTTTTGTACTTTTTGGGCAGACTAATTCAAACAAATATCGTTTGAATTCTGCAATGTCACAGAAATCTGCAGAAGGAACTTAAACCTCGATTGACACATCTCTGCGAGCCGACTTTTTTTTTTTTTTTCCCCATTGACAGCCATCTGTGCGGATTCCTTTCACTCTCCACTAATGAGCTGTGGAGTAAGGAGACCCAATCCACACAGGCTGGTCCCTTGGGCCCCGTGCAGCTGCCGGGCACACACATATTGTATGTGTGCACACAGCACATGGCTTCAAAGTATGTTTGAAAGGATACTACTCTAAGATCTGAAGTCACAAAACTTCCCATTGAGAATCTGCCATCATCTTGTACCACATAATGTCCTGCATGTCTACTGCAGCAGTGCCAACATTAGCGGGGAAGACGAAAAAAAAAAAGCCCACTATCACAGAAGAGATTGATTAGAGTAAATCTGAGAACATATACAGTATATGCTGCCCACAACAGAATTGGAGTGGACAGAAGTTATGCGGGCCTTATGTTTTTGAACTAAATAACTGTTTGACCCATTTCTGGTTATCCATCCATCGAGTTTCAATACTGTTGCAGGCAGCATGAGTCTATCGCCGATGACTCATGGCAAAAGGCATCAAAGACTGGTCACCAACAAATAACAGGACACATCCTGGGACAGACAACCTCTCACACTCACAATCATCACAGGATGGGAACTAAACTCTCACTGCTTGCACAAAAGCACCAAACCCAAATTTCAATGAAGTTTGGATATTGTGTAAAACTTAAATGTAACCCTTACATGCACCTTGTAACCTGATAAAACGATAAGGCTGTCCACTGTTGTAACCGCTGTCCCTGAAAGGGTTCAAACAGAATACAGTGATTTGCAAATCCTGTTTAACTTATGTTCAGTGAAATACGTGTAGATATTTAATGTTCAAAATGTAGGAGAGCACTTAATTATAAGTCGCAAGTGCTCACATTGTATCATGAGATATTTACGAAGAAAGACAGTACACACAAAGCGTTTTCAAAGTTTTAATCACATACCTTAATTTTTCTTTCCAAATAGTGCCTGTAACGTCGCAGCACCATGGCAGTAAAACAGCACTAACAGGGCTAAGTAACCCCCTCCCCATAAAAGTCACTATTTGCCCTCAAATAATGCTTTTTTTTTTTGTCTATGAAAAAAATCCTCGCTTGCCCTAACACTCGGTCAATTATTCCTTCATTAGACTTTCTACAAGCTACGCTTTTGTGTCAACTTTCACAACACGTGTACCTGTATATCAACTTGTCTCACGACCTTTTATGCTTGAGAGCTCCTTGGCGGCCATTAGAAAAATGGTTATATAGGCCGATTCATTAAATAAGCAGCAGAGTTAAAAGCGTGTGACAAAAGTCGAGGCTTGTAGTCCGGAAATTACGGTACATGTAACCATGCCCTTGTCACAGATATTTTGGAATGTGTTGTAGGCGTCAACTTCAAAATGGGTTTCAAAGTTCATCAGTTTGAATATTCAATATGATGTTTTTGTAGTACTGTATATTCAATTGAATATAGGTTGAAAATAAGAGTAAGAATAAGAAAACCTTTATTCGTCTCACAAATGGGCGATGCCCAATTTACAGCAGCAAAGTTATGAAAGGAAGAAAGTCGAAGAACAAAAAGTATAGGAGCTGCTGTAAAGGCAGCCACTCTCGCGGCACCATCTTGAAGTCATAACAACATAATAACAACAACTCAAATAAAACACAGACAGTCATTCAATCTTAACCACTTTTCTGCATACTCTTTGTTGTTTGAAGCGGTTGGTTTTGATTGCGTTTTTATTCACATCAAACAATTTACATTGTCACAATGCCCCAAGTTTATTAGAACTAGTTTGTAGATACAGTATAGACATGACATCATTTCAACCATGCATTTTCTAAACCACTTTCCCTCATTAGCGCTGAGTAGCTGGACCCGCATGGAAGCATGTACAGTATGTCATAACATCAAAGATGATTCTTCACAAATATGGGCCACTTTGTGTTGGTCTATCACATAAAATGAAGTTTGGAGTTGAAAGGTGACTAAATTTGGCACTCTCCTTTAAGAACAGCTCCGTACAGCCGAAAGGGGTCCAATCCAACACCTGATTGAGTATCCGTCTTCTGTCATTACTTGAGGATTTCGTTCTTGATGAATGCATATCCTTGGTGCGAGTGCTTTTCATTTATTGGAGATACATGTAAGAAAATATTATGCAAATAAACAGAGGTGACAAATTTCTAAATGTCATCAGACTTTGCATAGCTTTTCACACGTTTGCTCACCTTCTCAAACCTGTAAATGTGAAAAAATGTGGAAATCTATTTGATCCCCATCAGCACTCGGAGCTGGAATGCCACTGATACAGTGTGTGAATAGAAAGAGACAGGAAGAGCCTAATCAATGTTCTCCAGGGCTGGCACATGCCTTGCCTTTGTTTCTTTTTGTAAATACAAGCCTCTTTAACATCACAATATAAGCCATTATCTCTCCTGGCAAGGTAAATTTTTTTTTACGGAGGTGGGGTTGGGGGTGGATTGGTACGGGTATGCTGCACAAAAACATATTTTTCCCTAAGCCTGGAGCAGATCAGTCAGCCGAGATCTAAAGACATGCAAATATTACTGCAAAAAAAAAAAAAAAAACTAGCAAAACTCATTCTAATTATTCCATATCAGCACATTTGCATGGAATGTGTGTGTGTTTTCTCCAGAAGGGAAGAGTTTATGATCAGGAGTGCCTGGACAAGGGGGCTGTTTAGGAATTCACCACATTTTTGATCTAATCACAAAATCAAAATATTCATGAAGCACAATGATATCTCCCAGAAGCAGGCAGCTAGCCATTAATTTTGAAATTCAGGTAATTTATTAACACTTATCAGAGGCTGAAAAAGCCTTGCTCTGTGTTCACAAAGTGTGCAAGAGGGAGAGAGGAGTTCAGGAAAACTGATTCCAGATGATTTATAATGGTGTGCAGGGTGCATTTTCAACCAGGTATTCAATTAGAATGTATGTCCAATTTTCTGTTTGAGATCTACAGTTAAAAACTCTATTAAAGCAGTATTTTACATATCTCACATTCACAGCAAAGGGTGATAACGGTGGAGCTTTAACACTCATTTGCTTGAAAAGAAAATTGTACAGCGTGCCTAATTAACATTTCCCACTATATATTGTACAATATGCATTATTATACATTTAAAAGTATCATCTAATATCTATGCTAGCAGAAACGTGGTGTTTGAGGAGACCGTTTCTGTTATGAAGCTCATTTGCGCAGTCGACATATGGCATCATTTCAATGATTGGCTTTTTGCTACGCCATTCATTCATTCTCTATTCTGACGACTCAACAGTAGATGGGTGTACACCCCGGACTGGTCACCATCTAATCGCAGGGCACATACAGACCATTCACTCCCACTACCTATGTACAATTTTGAGTCTTCACTTAAGGCGTGTAAAAACAAATAAACAAAAAAAAACCACAGGCATGGTTTTAGAATGCGGGAGGAAGCTGGAGTGCCCGGAGAAAACCTGCACGGGTCAGGGGAGCAAATCCCACACAGGAAGGCGGGAGCCAGTCGTAAGTAAGAAGTTGAATTCTGACCCGAGTTGTTCTTCATTAGCAGGTTAAATGACACATAACAATCTATGGGTCACAGAGAGAGAGCACAGGAATATGATCCAGAGTTCTAGACATAAGGACTAACGGATAAATACAAATGCAGAAAACATAAATTTTTAAGTGATCAGTAACCTTTGGTGCGGCCAAATCAATAGTTTGAAAGATTCATAAACCCTTTCAGGGACAGCGGTTACTGCAGCGGACAGCTTATTGTGTTATCAAGTTACAGGAAGCATGAAAGGGTTAAAAAGAAAAAAAATGGTGCCTTTGCATTGTAGATTATGCATTCATATGCAATGATAACAGGATTTGCAGTAAACGATTCCGATGAAGGATGGTGGAAGGACAGGCAGCAAAAAAAGGACGTAATATTGTGAGGTAGACTCAACCAGCCCCTGAAGCTGAGCCTCCCGAGCTGAGCTCTGATCGCAGCATGATAACGACCAGATGGATCGATACACATGTTGTAAAGGTTAAATGATGTTACATTGTTCGTGGCTATACAGCAAGTCACCCAGCATGATACTGACACTTCCGCTGCCCTCCCGTCTTCCTTGCTCCCAACAGTGTTAAAGTTGATGCTCTCCGGTGACCTCAGAAAAAGGGTCAAGTGTTGAAATCAGTGAACCAAACCGGAACTGAACACTGTCTCAATTGTGCGGTAGACTTTATTTAAGAATAACAATCAAAATAAGGCTCCAGATTCTAGGATACAGACCATTCCAGTTTTGATTTTCAAGTATTGTTCTGCAAAATGATTAGATATAATGCATTTCACTTCGCTCATTTCGCATTTTGTAAGGACGTGGTTTAATCACCGACGGTGTCGTGGTACATTTGCCGGACTTTCCCACTCAGTGACAGTGTGAATGAGAGAGTGAATGGTTGTTTGTTTCTGCACCCTTTGGTTGACTGGCGACGAGTCTGGTGTGTAGTCTGCATTTTGCCCAGAGGTTCCCAGGATAGGCTCCAGCTCCCAGCAACATTGAACATATACCTGTATGTAGAAAATAGATGGAGGTTTGTTTAGGCACCTCGATGTAATGTGGCGTGTGTCACAGTCGAATTTGTAGGTAGGGATTGAAATACAGGAGCTGCTCTCGAATACAATAGAGGCCTATGTCTTATATTGCAATCCATATTAGTACATGCAGCAATTACCAGCTTAGTCTGCGCTTGCCTGCATGTTGACGACTTTGTCTCTTGTTTCGAAGGTGCACAACTTGCAGTCCTTGAGGATTATCAGTGCTCCAATTACATAAGTGAACAAATGAGATACAAAGTCACACAGTAGCAACCTCTATCCCCACGGGGAGAATCACAGGCGGAGGGAAATATTCCCTAATTCCCCGTGGACTGCCTGAACATCCCTGCCTGTCTGGAGAGAGCAGAGCGGAAGGGCTAATGCAGAGTCAAATGACAAAATGAGTTCTCCGAAAGGTCTGAGTGGCAAGTAGCTAATTTGCGGTAATTGTTAAGTAAGATGCTCGCTTTTCGACTCAATGTTAAACATGACTGTTAAGCGTGTGTGATTTCTGTTGCCTCGGCCTCATTACCGAAAGCATAAAGCCCGTTCATATCATATGTTTCAAGTATTTCACCCATATCAACAAACAATATTATAGAGGCCTATTGGACAAGCTAACTGTAGCTAACAGTATGTATGTTTCCTCTCTAATTGGAATAAAACTGTGACCGAACAAGCACTTCTCAAAGGCAAAGCACTTGAAGTGTTGGTTTCTTCCACTCACTCACACTGTGCAGAAAATTGAGGTCACGCTGTCATTTGTATTCAAGGTAATGTGGCAGTGCAAATAATAGCCGGGCTTGTTTAACAGAACACGCTCTGGATACATGTTTATGCTTTACAACCTGGCAGCCAATTTACTGAGCGCCAACATCCACACTGCATAAAAATCCCAGCTAAAACCACCAACCGTTGATTTATACCAGATAACAATAAAGCTAACAGATTATTTCGGTCCTATTTCTTCCTAAATATGCTTCAGATGACGTTTGTTTAAATACAATCACTATACCAAGAATGTCAAATGTCGTTCTTGTCTATCTCTTAGCGTAAGTTATTACTCGTTATGTTCGTCTGCGTGACACTGTGATTAAGGCTATGACGCAACATAAAACGGTCCTTGAATGCGTTTGTCAATGAATTTAATTTAGTGGAAATGAGCAAATTGAAGTTTCAAAGGAGTCCGATCATGTTAAGAGTCTAAATAACACACAATCTTAAAAGCTGTATCTTCTACGATGTTAATATCGTCGAATTATGTTTGGCACGCTTACAGGAAGATACATTGAAATAAATGCAAAGTAAAAGTCCATTCTCCTTAGAGAAGACGGGCTGAAATCGTTTATCATATAACAATGAGCTTATCCTATAGGTAGAACATAAAAATTATTTTATGGATGTCAAGTCAGTTTTCTCCCTCTCCATCCCAATTAAAACCCACACTAGCACCTACATGTTTATCATTCTCACTACCTTATATTAACGCCAGTGCTAATAGCGATACTTTCAAAAGACTCTCACCTATGGAGAAAATCTTTTTTTCCCTGCCACTTTATCAAGACGAGTAGGTTAATTAATTGCGCTAACACATTGACTATTAAAGGGCGTACCTTATTAATTAATAGCCTCAAATGCAATTAAATTACAGATACACACACCACTTTAGAAACCAACTTTCCTTAATCCTGTGTAATTTCCAAGGGAGTTCAAAAATGCTATTCTATTGTTATGCGTGCAGTTGGCCTTAATTAGGAGGGAACTAGCGGGCGCATCTTTGATCAATTTGCCTGTATACGTGTGTGTGTGTGTGTGTGTGTGTGTGTGTGTGTGTGTGTGTGTGTGTGTGTGTGTGTGTGTGAAAGATATTCAAACAGATGAAGATGCTGAGGGATAAGCTCGTTGCTGAATAGGAATGGACACAGCTTAATGAAGACGCTACTGCTTGCAATCAAACAATTGCGGCTCCGGTGTGAGAAACAGCAGCAGCACAGTCACACACTCATTTAATGAGGTGTCATTTGGAATACATTCCTTTCACGCTTAAGACAGTTCAAACTTCCCTGGTATCTACATATCATGCCTATGACATCTAAACCACGAGACCACCTGCTGACTATGTACAACAGCCTCTTTTTTTTTTAACATTTTAATTGGAAGGAAACAAATTGTTGTTGTGGAGGAAATCATTTTCCGATAGTTGCATTCACCTAAACGCAATGGTTCAACCTCAATAAATACTACATGGTGAACTTGAAGCTAGCAAAAACAAAAAGCCGCTCATGGGATATGGAGGCACGTTCAGGATCCCGAGCGGTTTGAGATTTTGGGAAGCCGAGGAGCACACCAAGGAATACCAAAGGAATAACATGCACAATGTTTGATTATGTTAATAATAAATCCAATTATGCAATTACAATATAATGCTCGGAAAGGAAGCTGGTTGTCTTACCCTTTGGGTTCTCCGGCAGTGGCACTATTGCACGCCACATTGCAAAAATGGTGTTATGATTAAGACTTTGAAAGCGGATATTCTTACCGCAACGTCTTTGTTGCATCACTGTCATGCATAGTTAAATACGTACAACATTGAATGAAAAAAGATAACCATTCTCCTTTTCAAAATCTGCTTGACTAGCGTCAAATCACAAATTACTGACGGTTATGCCAATAAATATGATTTGGATATTGTCAAAAGAGGCTGATATTAATGTAAAATAAAAATACTGGATAATATAAGTGTTGTAAAGATTGTGTTGTGGTTCACTTGATTTATGTGCTGACAGCATTGCTTCAGTTCCCAGTCAGTGATGTGTTTAAATGTGAATGCGAATGGTTGTCTTTCCCAATTTGTGCGCTGTGACTGACGGGTGACCAGTCAAGTGTGTAGTCTACCTTTTGCACAAAGTCACTTGAAGTAGGCTTCACCTCCTTGTAACCCTGAGCAGACTAAGCGGTGTCAAGAATGGATGGATTCAAGCAGAATGCTCTCTAAATAATTCAACGGAAATATCGTATCTTTCATCCAAAAAGTCCGACATTTGACCCTCCATAACCTCCATGACCTCAAAAGGCACCAGATTAAAAGATGCAACAGTTAGATTTAGCCATAAAAACACATGTGTACACCCATTAGCCGCTTCAGATTAATAGCCGTGGTTCTCCACGTTATAAAATGGGACATTTGGAAAGAAAGGGGTCCCAAAGATGGACATTTTTACCTTAAAGTCCCAGATGCTTCCCTGCCCAATGCAGCAAGTTACACAGAAGCGTCCCAGAACCTCACAATCTCTTTCTTGCTGTCACACAATGCATATTCGCCGACAAGCTTACCCACACGGCAGTGCGGCCTTTGGAAACCAGTTTGTTACATGTTTGGGGGACCCAAGGGAGACAGGGACTCATATAATAAATCTGTGAGGGGATGTCGCCAGACTTGCTGCTTTGTCGTGTGTTGCCAGCAATGGTGGGAGTCAGTCGACAAACCAACAACAGCGAGATGGGCAGTCACACTGCAGAGATGGATGTATTTATGACACTCGCAATGCTCATTTCACTCAACTATATCCTCTATATTCGCTCCTACACAGTCGCGTACCGCTACAAGCATACAATACGGTTCCGTATTTGTCTCTCACAGCCCACTTGCCCACTCCAAATGCAATCGTAAGACGAATATTCAATATGAGGGTGAACTTGGACAATTTCATTGGTCGACTGTGACGTGTTCATTTTGTTGGTCAAATATGACAAGACCAGTGGTAAATCTATTGATGGCTTGAAGCGTGTGAGTAAAAATTCATAAATAAACCGTCTCACATTAAAAGCCACAGGGATCAAACAATGAGGAAAGAGTAGTGGCTTGCAGTCCGGAAAAATACGTTTCCAGATTTACTTACATTACAGAAAAACACTGCCGGCCACGGTGAACTGGGGTTTCGTATGTCCGCCTCATAGTCGAGAGGTCCCCCAACAGGCCAAAAAAATGCATGTTAGTTTAACTGAGGCCCCTCAATAGTCGATACGCTTTGTGTGAATGTGAGTGTGAAATGGTTGTTTGTCGATATGTCCCCCGCAATTAATTGGTGTCCAGTTGCAGGGCTTACCCTGCTTCTTGCCCAAAGTAAGCTGGGATAGACTCAGACTCTCTTGCAAATGAGTAGTAAATGGATGAACATCAACTATAGATGGATTTTTAAACACTTTCCTTTATTTCAACCAAATAATAAGTATGAATAAAAGTCACTGTGAATGTGCTGCATGTCTTACCTGCTTGATTTTCAACCACCAAGTCTGTCTCAAAGACATGAAAATGTATTATGGATGAATAATGAAGTGACATTTTATTCCTTTTAATGCCTATTGAGATGTTTAAAAATAGCATTTTCACTCCATTTGGTCATTCGGATGCGTTCTAATTGAAATACATGGCTCAATGTCCATCCGGCTAATATCAACAACGCAGGGTCTGATCTTGTGAAATCGGCGAGTATGGTCTCAGAACGCTTGTCTCTTTTGTAAATGAAATAGCGATGTACTTGTGATCTTCTCTCCTGGCTGTGACATATATCCGTAAGATGATAGAAGGGCAAAAAAAAAAAAAAACCTTGCAAATGTGAGTCCTCTGCTCTGCTGTCATATTAGCCCTTATGATAGCAGCACAAAATATACCTTAGGATATTTTTCCCAGCCAAGTCTTCAACAAGTCACCAGCTGATGCATCACTGGTTTATTCTTGCTGACAGGAACAACATCCAAGGTTCATTTCGCTCTTTCATTTGGAACAGTACTTGGCTGATGATGTTTCACAAGACCACAACAAGGTCTTGAGAATGGGCAAGAATGCAAATTGCGAAACAGCTATTGATATCTGTAGCATGGAGCCAATGATGTTGACGCTGTGCGAGAAAACACCCAAAGTTCTGACCCTTCCACGCCAAGACTGTTTGCAAACCAAATATTTCTTTAAAAAAAAAAAATGTTCATGAACAGACTCGTTCGTAAACCAGGTTAATCATAAACTGAGGTACCATTCCTTTGAATAGAATTCTAATCAGATTTCATCTAGATTTTCAAGATAAACTTAAAACTGATAACAAAACTTCAAATATAACTTAAATATGTACATTCTACAGTATTTGAAGATGAAACAAGTTTGTGTTTGTAATCTGAGATCTCTCTGATTGCTTAATGAGAACAGTCTCTTGTGTACAATCTACATTTAACCAGAGGGCAATTTGAGTAATGATGCAAAAGTAAATAATTACAGAAGATCACGTTTCTGAGGTTGCAAATATTGTCAACCGTCTCCGCTAGTCCAGGTCCATTTTCAAACCTGTTTTTTTTTTTTTTTAAATGTACATCAAGCCCACTCCCCACCCCAACTGTCTGTGTCCACAGTAATTAATGTTGACTAGACTTGAAAGAGTGCGTAGGCTACAATGGGAGCAATAATTACAATGCGCCTTGAAGGACATTTTTGTTTCTTGGTTGACAGTAAGCATAAAAGTACGACTTCTTTGAATGTACCCATTGACCAAATATATTTGCACTATTTCAAGCCCATTCTGATCGCCCCGAGACATCCGATCAGTAACAACTCCCTGATTGGACAAGAAACTACACAACACATTCAAACCAGCAATTAGTTCAAATTAACAGACATTTTCAATAATGTCTTTGCTTAGAAAACCGCCGCTTTGTTGTTCAAAAATTCCCACTTTGGCCTTAGAGTGGGAGTGTTTCCAGCAAATGCCTAAATCCAAAAATAAGTACTGCAATCTTCTGGCGCAGGCACACTGTAATGCTTTAAAAACAATTTAGCAACTGTCATCGCCGTAATTACAGTAACTAATTACCATCCTACGCAAACAAATAGCTTAACATAATACGCAGTCCCAATCAATTTCGAAGAAATGGAAATTGTAAAAGTTAACAAAAAAAAGACAAAAAGACAGAAAACAGAGAGAACATTTTGGGCCGACCTGAAAGCACTACAGGAAAATAAAACACTTTGTTTTATCCACACATAATTCCCAGGGAATATCATATCATAAATATTTGCATTCAGTTGTTATCAGGACATTTGCATTTGCCTCTTATCAGTCAGCAAGCCAGGCACCGGCAGATAGAGAAAGCTGCCTCCACACCATACACACATTTCTAATGAGTCACGTCGCAGGCTGATATCATATTTTGGCTCGAACTTTATCACCAAAAAGAGGAGGTCATTTTCTCCTAGAGTTGGCTCATCTTAGAACTGTCTTTGAGTTTGTTTTTTTCTCTGATGTGATTCAACTCCGATTCATTTTTAGCCCACAAAAAAGGATTATTTCCTCTCCTCCCCCATCTGCAACAGTCTCATATCAGTGGCACGTACGCTTGCAATGATTATCATTCTGTCATAAAATATTTTCGTTTTATCAGAGTATTATTTTATTTTCCACAGCATTCATAGGAACAGAGACTCAGGTGAAGAGGGGAGAAAAGAAACTGAGCTCAACTGCATGAACAGCAGTCGTTGTCGGACAGGAGAATCAGCATCTCATTTTCAGGGAGACATGAGCAACAGTTGCAAGGTTTCAAAAGCATATTCCACAATAGCAATTTCACGGTGCATTTCGGATTGTAATTATGAATGCGCCGATTTTCTTACTGGAGGTCAAGTGAAGTATCCCAGTTAAATTTTTCTCTCATTAGTGTCAAAGTTTCTCAATCCTAATGAATTCCTCCCTTTCTTTCTGGCTCGGTGTTTCTCAGAATAATACACAGCAATGCACAGCATTAGGCACAATGATCATTTTTAGATTTGTGTATTTAAATGTTGATTTTATGTGACTAAATGTTACTCATTTTATCTTATTTAATTATGAATATGGACAACGATAGACATTTTTTTACAATGTTGCAAATTTGTCGGACCATTTTAGAAAAGAAGACTCGTCCATTGTGTTTCTCACTTGTTTATGGAATGAGCAGTGGCTGCCATGTTTCGGTTTGTGACCAACAGGTGGCACTGTGGGGCTCTTCCCTGCAGCTGCACACCTGTTGGTCGTTAGGTAATTAGTGGCTATAAAAGGACTCCCTGCCAACTACTCATGGTTCGGGTCATTGTTGTTTGTTGCTCTTTGCTACTGTCATGTTTGTTCCGGTCATGTTTCTGTTCTAGTTTTTTGAGCTTCAGTCATGGTTTTGTTTGATACTTTGGATTCGTTTTGGTTGTTAGCACTTTGTTTTGGATTTAGTTTTCTCTGTGTTTTATTAAATACAATTCGTCAAGTTCACCCTGCTCCTCCCTCCTGCCTGCTTTTTGGGGTCCACCACCACCACGCATTGTGACAGTGGCTACTCTTAAAAAAAAAAAAAAAATCATCCAGACAGACTGCTGTTGAATAAGAACAAACCAATCACTGCTACACTGATAACTATATATAATCTTCTGTAGGATGATTTAGAAAATACGGAACTTGACATGAAGTCGTTTATTTTTATGATGCAAGCATGAGTTACTGTATAAGCCTTGTGCATTTGTCATAACTTAACAATAATTGGGGGGGGCAATCTCTTGCTCTGATATTGCAGCTGCAGTTAGATATATGTGATTTTATGTGACTAAATGTTACTCATTTTATCTTATTTAATTATGAATATGGACAACGATAGACATTTTTTTACAATGTTGCAAATTTGTCGGACCATTTTAGAAAAGAAGACTCGTCCATTGTGTTTCTCACTTGTTTATGGAATGAGCAGTGGCTGCCATGTTTCGGTTTGTGACCAACAGGTGGCACTGTGTGGCTCTTCCCTGCAGCTGCACACCTGTTGGTCGTTAGGTAATTAGTGGCTATAAAAGGACTCCCTGCCAACTACTCATGGTTCGGGTCATTGTTGTTTGTTGCTCTTTGCTACTGTCATGTTTGTTCCGGTCATGTTTCTGTTCTAGTTTTTTGAGCTTCAGTCATGGTTTTGTTTGATACTTTGGATTCGTTTTGGTTGTTAGCACTTTGTTTTGGATTTAGTTTTCTCTGTGTTTTATTAAATACAATTCGTCAAGTTCACCCTGCTCCTCCCTCCTGCCTGCTTTTTGGGGTCCACCACCACCACGCATCGTGACAGTGGCTACTCTTAAAAAAAAAAAAAATCATCCAGACAGACTGCTGTTGAATAAGAACAAACCAATCACTGCTACACTGATAACTATATATAATCTTCTGTAGGATGATTTAGAAAATACGGAACTTGACATGAAGTCGTTTATTTTTATGATGCAAGCATGAGTTACTGTATAAGCCTTGTGCATTTGTCATAACTTAACAATAATTGGGGGGGGCAATCTCTTGCTCTGATATTGCAGCTGCAGTTAGATATATGTGATTTTATGTGACTAAATGTTACTCATTTTATCTTATTTAATTATGAATATGGACAACGATAGACATTTTTTTACAATGTTGCAAATTTGTCAGACCATTTTAGAAAAGAAGACTCGTCCATTGTGTTTCTCACTTGTTTATGGAATGAGCAGTGGCTGCCATGTTTCGGTTTATAATAATAATAATAATAATAATAATACATTTTATTTGTAAGCGCCTTTCATAGCACTCAAGGACACTTTACAAGCAAGAGCAAACATTAAAATCACAGCAAACATTAAAATCACAGATAAAATTATAAATAAAAGAAGAGATAAATTAAGTAGAGTAAGCGAGTCTGAATAGGTGGGTTTTGAGCTGGGTTTTGAAAGTGGGAAGAGAGTCAATGTTGCGAATATTGGGTGGAAGTGAGTTCCAGAGTTTGGGGGCAGAGCGGCTGAAGGCTCTGCACCCCATTGTGCTAAGACGGGCAGAGGGTATAGAGAGGTGGAGGGAGGACGAGGACCTGAGTGAGCGAGAGGGAATGGAAATCTGAAGAAGATCTGAGAGATAGGGGGGGGCAAGGTTATGGATGGCTTTAAATGTATAGAGAAGTATTTTGAAGTTGATTCTAAGTTTGACTGGGAGCCAGTGGAGCTGTCGGAGGATGGGGGTGATGTGATGGAAGGAGGGGGTTCTGGTGATGATCCGGGCTGCTGAATTCTGAACAAGTTGAAGTTTATGGAGGAATTTGTGATGGACACGAGAAGAAGTGAATTGCAGTAGTCGATGCGGGAGGTGATGAGACTGTGGACAAGGATAGCAGTGGTGTGGGGAGTGAGAGAGGGACGGAGACGGTTGATGTTACGGAGGTGGAAATATGCGGACCGGGTAATGTTATTGATGTGGGAGTGGAAAGATAGTGAGCTGTCGAGGATGACACCCAGGCTCTTGACCTGAGGGGAAGGTGATACTGTGGAGTTATCAATTGTGAGGAAAAACTGTCGGCTTTGCGTAAGGTGGATTTGGTACCGACGAGGAGGAGTTCTGTTTTATTGCTGTTTAACTTGAGGAAGTTATGGGTGAACCAGGATTTGATTTCTGAGAGACAGTGAGAGAGGGAGGAGGGTGGGAGTGAGGCGTCGGGTTTGCTGGAGAGGTAGAGCTGGGTGTCATCCGCGAAGCAGTGAAAGTGAATGCCAAATTTGCGAAAAATATTGCCAAGTGGAAGAAGGTAGATAATGAAAAGGAGGGGACCCAGGACAGAACCCTGGGGTACACCAGAAGTGACGGGGAGGGATTGTGAAGTGAAGGAATTGAGTTGGATGAACTGAGAGCGGCCAGTGAGATATGAGTGGAACCAACTTAGTGGGGTTTGGGTGATGCCTAAGGAGGAGAGTCTATTAAGGAGGATGGGGTGCGAAATGGTATCGAAAGCTGCACTCAGGTCAAGGAGGATGAGTATGGAGATTAAGCCAGAGTCTGCTGCCATGAAAAGATCATTTGTGATTTTTATGAGAGCTGTTTCTGTACTATGATGGGGACGGAAGCCGGACTGGAATTGTTCATAAAGACTATTACAGGTGAGATGGGAGTGGAGCTGAGTGGCAACAATTTTTTCGAGAATTTTAGAGATGAAAGGAAGGTGAGAGATGGGGCGTAAGTTATTGAAATCATTGGGATCTGAACCGGGTTTTTTCAGGATTGGGGTGACAGCTGCAATTTTGAAGGGGTTAGGAACAATTCCAGAGGACAGAGAGGAATGAATAATGGCTGAAATGAATGGAAGGAGAGATGGTAAGCAGGATTTGACCAGAACTGTGGGGAGGGGATCTAGCTGACAGGAGGATGTCTTGGATTTGATGATGAGATCTGAGATTAATGAGGGCTGGGGGAGTTCAAAAGAGGATAACAGTTGACGGGGGGAAGGATGGTCGGAGGAGGGGAGTGACACAGAGGAGCCCAGGTGCTGGTGGATTTTGTTGATTTTTTCAATGAAGAATAGGAGGAGAGCGTTGCAAGTGTCAGAGGAATAAAAGTGAGGTGGTAGGGAGACAGGGGGTTGAGTGATTCTGTTCCAGAGGGAGAAGAGAGTCTTTGTATTTCCGGCGTTGGAGCAGATGAGTCCAGAGTAATATTGTGATTTTGCTTGCGAGATGGAGTCCTTGTAGGCGGATAGTTGAGCTGTGTACATGTCCTTGTGAGCAGTGAGACCAGTTTTCCTGTAAAGTCTTTCAAACTGCCGGGTTTTGGATTTCATGGAACGGAGATGAGGGGTGAACCAGGGGGCAGACCGGGTAAAAAAGACAGAGCGGGACTTGACAGGAGCGAGCGTATTGAGGATGTTGATGAGTCCAGAGTTATATCGGGAAACCAAATCATCGGGAGTGGAGTCTGAGTCCAGAGTCAGGGTGGCAATCGATGAAGTGAGAGAATCAATGTTGATGTTTTTAATATTACGGTAAGTGATGGTACGGGGTGATTTGGCGATTGAGAGCTGAAGGGTAATATTAAATGAAATGAGAAAGTGGTCCGTTATTGGAAGCTCATCAGCAGTACAGGTGGAGGGGGTAAGACCAGAACAGCAAATCAGGTCCAAGGTGTGACCTTTGATGTGTGTGGGAAAGTCTATAAACTGATGGAAACCAAAACTGTCAAGTGAAGAGGTGAAGTCGATGGTAAGAGGAAGGGTTGTATTGTCCATGTGTATATTAAAATCTCCCAGGATGATTATATTTGGAGATAAAGAGGAGAGATGGGTGAGGACAGCAGACAGTTCATTTAAAAAGTCACAGTGAGGTTTGGGGGAGCGGTAGACTGTGGCAATAATCGTGGGAGTGGGTCCGGATATTTGACAGGCAAGGCATTCAAACGAGGAGAGTGAAGGGAGAGAGACTGGAAGTACTTTCCACTTGTCGCGGTATAATATCGCGAGACCACCTCCGCGACCTGTTTGTGACCAACAGGTGGCACTGTGGGGCTCTTCCCTGCAGCTGCACACCTGTTGGTCGTTAGGTAATTAGTGGCTATAAAAGGACTCCCTGCCAACTACTCATGGTTCGGGTCATTGTTGTTTGTTGCTCTTTGCTACTGTCATGTTTGTTCCGGTCATGTTTCTGTTCTAGTTTTTTGAGCTTCAGTCATGGTTTTGTTTGATACTTTGGATTCGTTTTGGTTGTTAGCACTTTGTTTTGGATTTAGTTTTCTCTGTGTTTTATTAAATACAATTCGTCAAGTTCACCCTGCTCCTCCCTCCTGCCTGCTTTTTGGGGTCCACCACCACCACGCATCGTGACAGTGGCTACTCTTAAAAAAAAAAAAAAATCATCCAGACAGACTGCTGTTGAATAAGAACAAACCAATCACTGCTACACTGATAACTATATATAATCTTCTGTAGGATGATTTAGAAAATACGGAACTTGACATGAAGTCGTTTATTTTTATGATGCAAGCATGAGTTACTGTATAAGCCTTGTGCATTTGTCATAACTTAACAATAATTGGGGGGGCAATCTCTTGCTCTGATATTGCAGCTGCAGTTAGATATATGTGATTTTATGTGACTAAATGTTACTCATTTTATCTTATTTAATTATGAATATGGACAACGATAGACATTTTTTTACAATGTTGCAAATTTGTCGGACCATTTTAGAAAAGAAGACTCGTCCATTGTGTTTCTTACTTGTTTATGGAATGAGCAGTGGCTGCCATGTTTCGGTTTGTGACCAACAGGTGGCACTGTGGGGCTCTTCCCTGCAGCTGCACACCTGTTGGTCGTTAGGTAATTAGTGGCTATAAAAGGACTCCCTGCCAACTACTCATGGTTCGGGTCATTGTTGTTTGTTGCTCTTTGCTACTGTCATGTTTGTTCCGGTCATGTTTCTGTTCTAGTTTTTTGAGCTTCAGTCATGGTTTTGTTTGATACTTTGGATTCGTTTTGGTTGTTAGCACTTTGTTTTGGATTTAGTTTTCTCTGTGTTTTATTAAATACAATTCGTCAAGTTCACCCTGCTCCTCCCTCCTGCCTGCTTTTTGGGGTCCACCACCACCACGCATCGTGACAGTGGCTACTCTTAAAAAAAAAAAAAATCATCCAGACAGACTGCTGTTGAATAAGAACAAACCAATCACTGCTACACTGATAACTATAGCAATTTAAACATAAAATACAGCATGGTGAAAATAATATCCATGCAAAAAAAAAATACCTTGTTGGCTGGTGCCGTAAAAGACTGAATTGAGGTGTCCGGATGTGATCGCAAGGTCAAGGCAGCCATCCGTCATCTTTCCACATCAGGACTGAACAACATGGAAATGCATAACTAGAAATTAAAGTGAATGCGTGTCTCTGAAATAATTCTAGACCAGTCTTGTAGACCATGTACAATAATTACAAAAAATCATGTATCACTCAATCAAATATTATGACCATCATTTGTTTGATGAATATGAAATACAAATATGTGCAGAAAACTGATCTGAATATAGCAACCAATCACTGAATTGATTAGGAGAAAGAATTAAATCAAGGAAGCGCTTTGGATACATTTAACCCCTTCATGCTGTAACAACCAACACGATACACTGTCCACTGTCGTAACCGGTGTCCCTGAAAGGGTTAAAATGTATATGACCGTGTCCACTGTATTTGGAGTGTTTGTTTACGCTTGCCTGATTACCCTAATTGTTTACTGAATTTGTAATGTGCGTCTTTATGTGAGATGCAACGTTCATGACGCCTGGGCCCGTGAGCTCGGTTAAGCCTTATGCATGTGGGGTCGCTACATTAGGGCCATGTTGGCGATGGCTCTCAGCGAGGGGTTATGTCCATGCTGACATTTACAACTGGTGAGCTGCCACCAGAGCAAAGAGCTGCTAATCGCAAACTCATGAACAGCTAAAGGCTTCAGAAATGAACACGGAGATGGTCTTTGCAGAGCGTGGTGGACGTGTGTCGTCCAAATCAAGCTACGGGCCAGTGTTTTTGTGAGGATCTCAGCAGGGACTGAGATCCGGAGGATTTCAGTTAAGCTTTAGCAGCTTTTGGAAATAAGCTTGTTTGGAAGAGGGCGCAGGACAGTACAACATTGGATTGTAATGGGACTAACAAGGAAGTTGAGAGTGATTTGTCTATTCAATACAGACGCTCCCCGACTTCTGAACATCCGAGTTACGAACAACGGTACATACGAACATTTTTATGGGTATGTCGAGAAAGAAAAGAATAAGTTAGATTTTGTATTGCACACCTTTTTCCGAGTACAGGTACTGTAGTGCTTCTTTCCGCAGCTAATACCGACGTGAGGCGCTGTGAGAGCTCGCCCAGCATCCACCCCGAATCCGGCTTCCTCTGCCCAGTTGTTAAATATCTCGTGCATCCATTATTCAATATGGTTGGTGAAAAGCGAAAGGCTTCTGGTGAGAGTGGAAATGTAAACAAGAAGCAAGCCATTTCATTTCAAATGAAAGTGTCAATAATAAAGCTTGATGCGGGTGATAAAATGGTGAGCGTTGCACTTGCATACAACATGAATCGTTCGACCATCGGTACCATTATAAACAGAAAGATCGGGAGCTTCAAGCTGAAGCCGCTGCTAGTTTACCGGGCAGCTAACCCTCGAGCCCGGAGGAACGTGACGAAAAGCTCTCTCCCCGTTATATGGATGTCAAACATATAAGCCTTAAACATACATTCCATACAAAATATAGCACTGAAGCAACTTACGAACAAATTCACCTTACGAACGATCGTTCGGAACGTAACTCGTTCGTAAGCTGGGGAGCGTCTGTACAAGGTTTTCTGTTCAGCAATACTGAGTGAACACAGCAGCTTGTTTAGTGCTGTGTACGTGTATGACAGCTTTTTTTTTCATTCGAAGAATTATGGTAGATTTAACCTGACTCAAGTGAAATGGAAGAGGGAAAACTTGATACTTAAATTGGGTTAAAATGGTTAACTTAGCATCATGAGTCCCACGTTTGGCTGGAAAATTTCCATCATGTCACGTGAAGATCATTGAGTTCATTTTATTATTTTATTTTAATGGGTAATATTAAGTTCTCTTTCATCCTTTCACCGTAGTTAGTGTTCTTTGTGGCATCCCTTTTCCAATTCCGATGTAGATTTAGAGAATAAGTTATTACCCGGTAAGCTTCAAAACCGAACTCAAAACTCTCCAAATGTGGTATCTTTCCGGTTAATGCTGGAGAGACATGGTGCCGCGAGAGGCGTTTGGGTTTATTGCAGCTCGGAAACTCAATCCACCGTTAATTAATGTAATAAATAATTGATACCGTATGATTACACAGTCGACCGGCCCAACACTATTATTGTTTTACAAATTAGTTAAGTTCACTCATTTTATTCATAAGGTAATTATTTTGATGTGAAAGCCTGAAGGAAAAAAAAGGCACGGCCACAAAAATTTAGTGATGGAATGTCAAGTAGCTTACTCAACAGTGTACAAAACAGTTGTTTGTAGAAAATCTTGTTTGCTTTTTTTGAATGTTATTTATTCATAGCAGAGTTTTAATAGGTTTTGAGGGTTATATTTATTTTGGGTTATTTATTTATTTACTCCGTTTGATCATTTGAGTTACCCTATTTGAGTAGACAGTGTTGATTGTTTTTCACAAAAATGAATATTTAAGCTGAATGTATGCTATTGTTCTATCGACATTTTTGAGCAATGTTGTCCCTCTGTGTACCTGTCTGCAAAAATGTTGCCACATGGATGGCATTTCTTCATTGCAACAGTTATTTTATTGATTATTGAATCCCTTTCTCCCTATACAACCCATCAAACAAAAATGTAGCTTTAACCAATGTTTTTTTTTCGTTTTGTTTTTTTGTTCTGCTTTTTTAATCAATTTATTTATTTTTTACATTTAGCGGTACCGTATACGGTACTGATGGTAATGCAAGGACACCTAATAAAAACAGACACATCATTGTATTCTGTAACCCTTTTATTCTGTTGACCACACGCATGTGCACGTGCGCACACGCGCACACACACAAACACACGCAGGGAAAATTGACTGTTTGGGTCAGTGGAAATAGCATATGATGGAAGACATGAACAGTGCAGGGTGGAGTTGGGCTGATTAAGTGATTGTGACCAATCTCGTACTGAAACGCTTTCTTCAATCCCGCAGATAACATCATCCTTGGGGTTTATCTTTGTTCTTGAACTGATTTTAAACACCCCCAATGCACACACACACACACACATACACGCACACACACACACACACACACACACACACACACAAGTGCATGCATCCACACACAGACAAAAACACACAAGCTCGTACTTACACAGACACACACACATTACATACTTCCTGATTCTTTTTGAGACTTATGTCACCCAACCTTTCATTTTGTCACTTTGGTTATTGTTTGGGACGGATTTTAAGATCAGCCATATCCTCACAAAGTGGATAGTAAAGCCTTGATAAATCAGATCTACAGTGTGGGCTGGCCGCCGTATACTGCAAATATGATGGTATTAATTCAACCCCTCTGGTGTTAATTTTATCACCAACAAAGTGTCTAATTGTATCCACGCTACCTGGTGGGTTAAAGGACGGTAACATTTCAAACATGCAAGACTCTGGCCCTCAATTAATCCGTTCCAGCCCCAAAACTAAGTTATACTTACCTTTTTTTCCTGTTGTTATTATTAACTATTATGTGGCTAAAAATAAATTTAAGGCACGGTATTTGGCTGGTTAACATGTCCACCTCACAGTGCAGAGGTGCAGGATTCGATTCCGGCTCCGGCCTTCCTGTGTGGCGTTTGCATATTCTCCTCTTGCCTGCGTAGGTTTTTTTCCGCAACGGCATTTTCCTCCCACATTTCAAAGAAACATGCATGTCGGGTTAATGGAACACTAAATGTTTGTTCGTCTATGTGTGCCCTTCAATTAGCTGGCAACCATTTCAGGGTGTACCCCGCCTACTGCCTGAAGACCGCTGGGATAGGCTCCAGCACGACCCTTGTGAGGATAAATGGATTAGAGGATGGATGGATGGATGGATGGTTGTGTGCGTGTGTGTGTGTGTGTGTGTGTGTGTGTGTGTGTGTGTGTGTGTGTGTGTGTGTGTGTATATAAACCTCTACTTCCGAACATCTCTTCATACGAAATGTTCAAGTTACGAAACGCCTCAACAGTAAAATATTGCCTCTAGTTACGAAAACAATTTCAAGATACGAAAGGTAAAAATACAGTATGGCTTGCTAGCCGCAGCTCAGAGTTTCCTGAACTCAACATACTTATAGCTGGTCTGCCATTGACTATTTCCGAACATTATCCTGGCATCCCGTCCTCATCATTCGCCTCTTGGGCCATGAAGTGTTTCGATAGTGTGACGTAAATGTAAATCCCAAGAAAAAGCGTTCAGCAGTCAGGTGATCGCTTACTATGCTGATGTTTGCCTTGGACATTTTCGAAGGATTGTTAAAAGCTGACAAAAGCAGACGTCCTTTGCTCAGTTCTTTACAAAACGCCAGGCATAAACCACTTTTGAGAGAGAACATGAACTAAAGAGGACAAAAAAAAAACGACGAGGACACGGTTAAAAGTTAAATGACAATCATTTTTATTCTTTATTCTTTGATTTTTACATTATGCACAACTCTCATTTATTGTGCAATAATATAATTTGTAACATTTATTTCTTACATATTTTGATGCATTTATATGCTTCAGAGAACATTTATGTCTGGATTTTGGGGGGCTTGGAACGGATTAGGGCATTTACATGGAAAACCTGTCTCTAATTACAAAATGTTCTCGTTACGAACTTTCTTCCGGAACCAATTAATTTCGTAAGTAGAGGGAACACTGTATTATAAACAAATAAAATATTTAAATAAACACAACAATTTATTGTGCATTACATTTCTCCAAGGGATCGGGGGAGGAAGACTGCAGCTCTTCCTCCACAGTAACATGAAAATAATCTGAATGAAATGTTTTTTTTTTTTTTTTTTTTTGATGGAGCTACGCTAAATACAATGCAATGGAGCTTTATTTATAAAGAGCTTTCACAGACGCTGCAGCTACAAGAAAGCACTTTACAGAACATTTAAAAGACTACGTCCAAGAAATCAGAATATTGATCCATATACAGTATAAGGCGCATCGGATAATAAAGTACACTGTCGGCTTTTGAGAAAATGTAATGCTTTTAGGTGTGCCTTATAGTGTGGAAAATACGGTACGTAATTTAATGTTTGTAATCTCGGGAAATTAACATGGGCTCTATATTTTGAAAAATAAAACGGTTTCCCTTCAAAATATGTACCGTATTTTCACGACCATTCGGCACACCGTATTGTTGGGCGCAGTCTCAGTAACGGGTGCTATTTCTGTATTTGGGCGCAGCCAGGCATGGTTAAACATATACCATCTTAAACATACGGCATGTATGCACGCACGCTAAAAATACGTTTTTAAAAAGGCAACGGAAACAAAACTGAGTTCGGTTGTACTTTATTTAGCCATTTTACAATGTACTCACGTTTTTTCTCTTCACCTCTTACACGCCCACCCTTCACTCATTGGCAACTGGTACCTGCTAGGGGCGTGCCTTTAGCGTCCTCTTACACGCCCACCCTTCACTCATTGGCGGACGTCCGCATGCCTATCGTCACTCGCCTCCGCCTTTTTCTCTATATAAACAGCGTGTCGGCCAGAAGTGCTCTCAGTCAGGCTTTGGAACTCGGCGCATACACTAGATGCTCCACATTATAAGGCGTCCTGTCCATTTTGGAGAAAATTTCAGACATTTAATGGCGCCTTATAGTGTGAAAATACAGTGTATATATACATATTTCTTAACTCATTATCCATTGTATAATTTGTTCTTAAAAAGTCACACATATCCAAAAATGTATATTTGCTATTGCTGTATATTAAATTGATGATCAGTCATTCCATTTTAAAACCTCAAACCAAAAACAATCAAACGACAATACTGCTTAGATAAGATATGTCCACACACAGACTGACATCTTATTGTGGCAAAAGCACAACCAGATAGGAAACCGAATCATTCGTCACATGTCAAACTGTACCAGCCTCAGGAGATGATTGAGTGAAGAAACTGTGACACAGAGGCTTGGTTCTTCTATGTTCTTATGTGTCTGCAGTGTTGCCCTCCTGATGCATGCTGTTGGATATCGACCAGCCCACAATGAGCGACTGAAAACACTCATCGACACACGTTACAATTAGTTTTATGTTATTTCCACTCCACTTGTCTGACCAAAGAGGAGCCTCTTCCCAGTCACGTCTGTATTTCTGCAAACATCTGCTCTTCTTCAGTAGAGTATTGAGTGCACTGGACATCTATCCAATAAATAAATAAACAAACAAATAAATAGCAAATGTGAGCGGCATCACTGTGCGTCTACACTCCAGGCAACCGTGACAGCAGCAGCCAGATACACACAAGATCGGACAAGGGCTCTTGTGTATCAGGCCATGAAAATGTTGCTGGCCTAAATATTTCCTGTGTTGTACTTTACTCTTTTTTGTCACATTTAGTGGATGACAGACATTTATATTTGACCAATGAAAATCCGGAACAAATCGTTTCAACATCACATCAAATGACCAAATCAGGATCGATTCCGTATTTTACGGGACATTTGGCAACGCTGTTCGACTCCCGTACATGCTCGTACATTTATCGATCAATGATTGACTCTTTTTAAAATCAAAATTATGAACACTCACAGAACTTTGTTGCAGGTTTGCACAATGGATGATTTTGGTTCCACAATTAATGGGAGGACAATAACTGTTTTTGTTCTGGATTTGTAATACGATTAAACGTGTTTCTAAATATCACATCGCTGTAATCATCGGCATTTGCCCAACCTCGTGTTCTGTGGGTAATACCTGTAATATCACCTCACGATTGGATGGTACCGACGTCTTTTTGATATCTGTAAGTGTCGTTGGCAAAAAGCACGCCGCTTCCAAAGTGATCAAGTGTCTTTTTCATCTCCACCCTATCAACCCTTGTCAACACCACACACATGTAATTGCATCACTCAACAAGCAGGTTAAGAGACAAGGTTGAAGAAAATTAACTTTTTTTTTATGCTGGCAGATTTCCCCAGTTGTTTTAATAACCCATCTCAAACCTGTGATCTAATCTGCAGGAACAGTGGAAGCAATTAAAGTCGAAATTAATTATCCTCAGTGCCTGATATTCTCATAACGGCTTTGAGTTTTGTAGCAGGAAGTTGATATTTTGTCATCCGTGTTTTATCTCTCATGGCTGTGCGTGATTGTCTGCTCAAAGAGATTATTAATGTAGGAAGGGAAGGGAGCAGGAAATAGCAGATAAAGGCGGGGAGACGTTCTTTTCTTGCACTCCTCCTGACCACAGTGGCCCCGCTTGACGGTTCCAAGCTTCTGCTCCCGAGTCCCCTCCAATGCTCCTCTAATTTTAAAGGCAGATTCATCACAACAGCATTTAGACGAGATACCATAAGACGGGCCTACTTTTGATAGAAATTGCACAATTGTTAATTAGCGGCTAAGATAATACATCTCTACTCAGTCTACACTCCGCTTGGTTGGTGCTCCCTTTGGGATCTCATTTAAGGCCCACGGCGTTCAGAAGTGCATACTTTAGGGGCCATAGATGTGACACCACGCAAGAATCACCATAGTCACCGGAACTCAAAATGTCAAGTTAAGTGAAAGGAGCTCCTCGCCCACTTCACACGCTAGCGAACAGTGAACAGAACTCCCAAAGGGGGGGACGTGTGGGAGTGCGGCACTCCTCAAGCCCTCCTCTGTCGCCTTTTAATTTCGTGCAATATGTGACCAGCCCGACACATGAACGAGGACATATTTTAGACCTTGTCCTTGCTTATGGTCTACAGGTATCTAATCTGGAAGTCCTTGAAAATTGTATTTCTGATCACATGGCAGTTTTATTTGACGTAGTCTTATCGCATGCTGCTATGAAATCTGCCGCTCCTAGTTGCAAACGCCGAATTTTTAACCCTCGCGCTGCTAGTCGTTTCTCTGATGCCTTTAATAACCTTTGCGTACCCTCGTCTAACACAGAGGAACTCGCCTCTTGGTTCAACTCATCATGTCGTGCCATCCTGGATTTGGTGGCTCCTTCAAAAACTGTGCTTCCAAAACCTAAACCCGAGCCTTGGTTTAACGACAAAACTCGCGCAGCTAGGCAGGGGTGTCGCAAAGCCGAACGCAAGTGGAAAAAAGACAAATTGCATGTCTCTTATCAAATTTGGAAAGACTGCTGGCGCAACTACCAGCTCACAGTAAAAGAGGCCAAAAGAGAATATCTGTCAGACCTTATTCAAGCTAACCGTCACAACCCACGCGCACTATTTAAAACGATTGATTCGGTACTCAAACCCCCTCTGCCGACTTGCTCGGATTCTTCACCCGAGATGTGCAACAGGTTCCTTCAGTTTTTCATTGATAAGGTCTCTACAGCTAGGACTGCGGTCTCAAATACCGCATCTGACCCCTCTGTCCATGTTCCATGTTCAGCTGTGCTAAATTCTTTTGAAACTGTGTCTTTGAAGCTTTTGGAGGATATAGTTCGCCAGACGAAGCCATCTGGCTCCCCCTGCGACTCTCTTCCCCCGCATTTCTTTCAGGAGGTTCTCCCGAGTGTTGGTGCATCGGTCTTGGATATCATCAACAGCAGCCTCTCTTCTGGTATAGTTCCCCAACAGTTTAAACATGCTGTGGTCCAACCCTTGATCAAGAAACCTGGTCTTGATCCTGATGTGCTGTCAAGTTTCAGGCCCATTTCCAAACTGCCTTTCATTTCAAAAATTCTGGAAAAAGTGGCAGTTGAAACTTTTCTTGGATGAACATAACATCTTGGAGGTCTTCCAGTCAGGTTTCAAGACGATGCATAGCACGGAGTCAGCCCTGTTACGCGTTTCTAATGACATCCTCCTGGCAAATGACAATGGAGACCACGTGTGTCTAGTTTTATTGCAGCATTTGATACAGTGGACCACAGTATTCTGTTGACTCGTTTGCAGCACTTGGTGGGCATTGGCGGTAGTGCTCTTGAGTGGTTTAGGTCCTATTTAGCTGACAGAACCTTTTGTGTCAGCCTTGGATGCTCTGAGTCACGCACTGCGCCCCTGTCATGTGGTGTTCCACAGGGCTCAATTCTGGGGCCTCTGCTGTTCTCGCTGTATCTGCTCCCATTGGGTTCTATCTTAAGGAAACATGGCATTCCCTTCCACTGCTATGCAGATGACTGCCAGATCTATGTCCCACTGAGCAAAAAAGACGCATTCTCATTAAAGCCACTCCTGTCCTGCCTGGAAGAAATAAAAACCTGGGTGGCACAAAATTTCTTGAAATTCAATGAAAAGAAGACAGAGGTGATACTATTTGGTCCCAGTGGCCCTTGTACATCCCATCCTGTAGACTTGGGCCCCCTGTCTCCTTATCTTAAGTCAACAGTCTCAAACTTGGGCCTTAAACTGCACAGTGATTTCAAATTTGATCGGCAAATTGGTACCGTTGTCAAATCCAGCTTCTTTCACTTTAGACAGCTGGCCAAAATAAAACCTCTCCTCTCTCATGAACACTTTGAGACAGTAATTCACGCCTTTGTCACATCCCGGCTTGACTACTGCAATGCCCTTTACTTTGGAGTCAGCCAGTCCTCCATTAAGCGGCTTCAGCTGGTCCAGAATGCCGCTGCTCGCCTCTTGACTGGTACTCATAAGAGGGAGCACATAACTCCTACTCTGGCATCCCCATACATTTTAGATTTATTTTCAAGATCCTCTTATTTGTTTTCAAATCTCTAAATAATCTCACGCCACCTTACCTCTCTGAGCTCATCCGCCCCTACGCACCTGCCCGGTGCGCCTCAGGTCTGCGGACCAGACATTATTAGAAGTACCAAGAACTAAACTGAGGCTGAGAGGGGATCGAGCCTTTTCTGTTGCTGGTCCCTCTCTCTGGAATGACCTCCCACCGAACATTCGTCAAGCCTCCTCACTGCCCATCTTCAAAACCCTCCTCAAAACTCACTTGTATTCTCTGGCTTTCGACTCAGCATGACTTAAATTTGTTCTTGGTTTTACTGTTTGGTGCTTTCTACAGTCTTTATTACCGATTTGTTTTACTGCTTATTGTATATGTTAAATTGCTCCATGTACAGCACTTTGTATGCGGCAATGGCTGTTTGAAAGTGCTCTATAAATACAGTTGACTTGACTTGACTTGACTATTCGTGTAGTGTGTTTTGCATGGCAAATAGTGAGCTAAATTCAGAAATTACGTTTTGATAGCCTCGATGCAGTGCCACCTGAAGCAGAAGAAAAATCTTGTGATCTCTTCACTCGCAGCTCAGCACTTGTATTCTCCTCTTGCCTTCTGTTATTATCATTAGGCTGTGGTGCTGGATATTGTTGCGGACAGAGGCAAACACACTTCAAACTGAAAAAACAGGAATGACTCAAATACAAAACCACACAACATATCAAATAAATGCAACAATTTAAAACTTGCAGCCCGGGACAAACAGGCCATCGTACAAAACATCTAATGACAATCACATCTTATACTGTTACACTATCGTAACAATGTGAGCTTTCATTTAACAGTACAGTGTAGTGAAGTCAAAGCTCAGATTTAAAAAAAAAAATCAAATGCTACACACACAGCTCCATCATTTTATTGATATTTTTTTGTGTTACTTCGAGTCTGCGTCAGTTCGGCAACCCTTTGTGTGCAATTTTCCAGTCGTTTGTGTGTTCTGGAGTTGCCTTCAGGTTATTAAATAAATGGAATTGCTGTATTTGCTTCTTCTTGTATTATATGGCAACCTAGAGTTTGGGCTGAAAACAGTCTCAAGTAAAGAGGAAATTCAGCCATGAAAGTTGAATGGTCAGTCAGTCAGTCAGAATCACACAAAAAGGCAGAACTTATCTTACAAGCCAAGCTTGAAGTTGGTTGAAACAGAGTCACACACCCCCAGACCCCCCCATGTCTCTTGGATCAGCTATAAGAAGATTTCAATGACATGCAGAAGATCAACGGTTGGGAGAGTGAGGACTGCAAGACAGGGGCTTAGAATCACGGCTGGATCAGAATGAGATGAACATACAATCAGAGGCAAAGCCACATGGGCTTATCTGCCCTTTCGCGATGGCTGTCATCATTGGAGAGATCCCTCAGCTGCTCCTCTGCCAAGATGAGAGAACTCTGTGACAAAAACGGAAAGTTGCTCTTTATATGTGTCGGGAAAAGTTTGGGAGAACGTGGAGTGGCCCACGAGGTAACACATGAAAGTTATCAGCAAGAGGGTAAAACAAAATTGAAGTCAGAATTTGTCAATCTGTTTAAGACGAAAAATGTGAAATAGAAAAGGGTAACATTGCCGTAGGGCACACCTGAAAAGATTAAATATGGCCAAGTGATTTTGCTTTTTAATTATACACTGCACCCCCCCCCTCTCTCTCTCTCCCTATCTCTCTCTCTCTCTCTCTCTCTCTCTCTCTCTCTCTCTCTCTCTCTCTCAATTAGATTTATTTTCGATACAGTATTCATGAACAGTGAAACATACTTTGCTTCCAAAGGCCCTCCTGCTGTGATAGTAGACGGCCACTCTCAATATACTCCCGAATGTAAACCTGCAGCCTTTGTCCAAAACGAGCTTCATTCTTGCAGAACCATTTTGATGTAAGCTACTGATGGACTACGGACGCCGCCGGCATATGTCACATATACGCAATACAAATACCCCACTTGGCATGACTGTTTTCGGGCTTTGTTGGCGATCTGTAACATGAAATGGCTCAATTTCAGTGCACATCACTGAACATATCCCATACCAGGCTGCGGCCAGTGTTTATAGCTTACCCCCTGTGAGGTGCTGGCATCCAGTAGCGGCTCTTTATCTGAGACAGTATGGCGGTTGTGTAGTCTTCTCCCATGTGAGGCCTGCCATGCGAGGTGATTAGAGCATCTCTGTCAGTGTCTGAGGGGACAGATGGAGCAACAGAGGACTTTCTGGAGAGGCTATGGCAATTAGGAGAGAAAGGAGAGAAAATGGTGGTTGAGTTCAGGGAGATTCTTTAAACAACAGTATTCGAGTGGCGCCGGGACTCTCGTGGCCTTTGTCCACTCCACTCGCCATTGTTGTGTTCATGTTAACATGCTTTCACATGCTGTGAGCCTGTGACTATCAGCGTTGTCGTACAAAACTTATTATGGTTGAAGTAATTGCTTTCCTTTGTTAGCAAATTACAGCACAGAAATGTACTTGTCACATGAATGCTGGATGCACATACTGTTTGTATTTATTCATATGTTAAATTATGTTTTTTCACGTGGATCTATATGCTCTGTATGTTTTTTGCCACGTGGATATAGAAATGTAATGAATTCTTTGGTGCTGGGGGCCTCACACATAAATTCCCCACGTGAAATGGAACCTGGACTTCAAAATCAGATTCAATGAAACTGCTTATTTTTCCTTCCAACGCAGCAGTGATCAAATATTCTCTTGCTAATTTAAATGAAACAAAGCACAATTTAGAAACGGTACTGTTCCTGCTGCACACACCCAGGAGACGGTTGTTCCTCTCTGTGATTAATTGCTTTGTCAACGATCAATCTACATAACATTAAGATGGCCACAGGACCTGCAGGTTGCTGCCGAGACGTTGCCGTTGAAATCCCCATGGGGCTTTTATTAATGAAGCTGCTACCAGAGTTAACATTTCACCATTCAAATATAATGCATTCTTTTATTAATTAATAACTCATTCATCAACACCCGGCACTTGTCTTTGACTCCAAATTTGAACCGATAAACAAGCATTCTGTTTTTAATGATGGGGGCATAACGTGATATGAATTTAGCATTTAAATGTTATGAAGTGCAACAGATTGACAAAGATACTCCAAATTACAAGTACAGTACAAAATAATATACCCTCATGACAAACTCTTTCACAACATCTCTCTCTCTCTCTCTCTCTCTCTCTCTCTCTCTCTATATATATATATATATATATATATATATATATATATATATATATATATATATATATATATATATATATATATATATATATATATATATATATATACTGCAGATTGATATGTGGGGAAGGAACTTGGGTCCCAAGCACAGTGATACGTGCTCATCTCAGGTATGATTTATCCTATCAGAAATATGTGCTATCATTTGACAAGAAAATTGGTTTCAACCAATCCTAATCGTCCAACGATCTGTCCAGAATGCAAAATTTCGGAGAGTGTTGAGGTTAAAGTTGCTGGCCTACCACAGATGTCGCGAAATTCAGTCAATATGCAAATGGGAGAAGTCATGTATTAGTGTGTTGGTGTGAACTGGTTGCGCTAGGCTGCGCCAAACGCCCTCACCCTAATTATTCAGATGGTGAGAAGCAGTGCAGAACTGCAAAGTCAACTCTGATTTAATCACGCAATTTGGGTCAGTCCATTTTGGCTGCAGCTGAGCACCTCGCCGTCATCATTAAGGCCATGCTGCTCTCACCTTGCCAAGACAAAGATGAAAATGGTGCTGTTTTTTTGTTTTGTTTTGTTTTTTTCCCCAGCGCAATCTCCATCTTTGTCCAGCGGAAACATGTCTCCTACCCGGACTCTGAGCTTCGAGAGAGTGAGCTTCGTCGTGAATTTGTCCATGATTCGAAATCAGAAATGCGACTTTGTGCTTAAGATTTCACTTCCGAGCTCCCTCTGCCTGTGGGACCTGGTCCTTGGGCTTTTCATCAGCTGCCATTTTCGACGGCATGCAGTAATTTCATGGCTCATTGCAAGCGCTGAAAACCTTTGAAACTGCAAATGTTAACTTTGCCTGGCCTGGAGCCATTTAGGAAGCGATTAATTTAGCAAACAGAAGTGAGCCACTTTCTCCTCCTAGTCTGTGCATAATTTTTTTAGGATGGGGGGCTCGTCTATCTGTATTTGCCTAAGAGTGAGCAATGTAATGACAGTTCCTGTAATTGTAGAGTGTGAAAATGGTTCCTACCTCCGCTTGCACTATCATCCCCACATCTCTCCTGGCTCAGCCTTGGCAGTCTTGTACAGTGAGAGCACACGCAGATTGCGAAAAGCCAGAATCACTTACAACATGCTTGACCTTATTTGTTGTCGCGAGCTGTTGAAGCACATTAAGGGAGAATGTTTGTGTGCAGTTTCAGCACCTCAGTGAGTGCGCTTGAAACCATATTTGCAAGCCACCGACTGATTTCCTGATCATGACTAGGATCAAAAAGTGCAAGAAGCAGCAGTGAAGACATTGTTGGAAGTGTGAATCTTGTTGGCTGAGACGCGCTGAGGAAACAGTGCAGCTCCCTGTGAGGAGTTCTCAGTGTCTGCCCAGTATTCCTTGAGGCTTTTTTTGTTCCACACTGCGCGCAGTTTAGCAACGGAGAGGCAGACGGCAACGGGTCGGCCAGCCTTCCCCTACAGCTGTCCTACTCCATTCTGGCACCCTGCTCCACAAAGCCAATATGAAAACAAATTTTCAGCCCTCATCGCAATTAATTTTCCTTCGCTTGTGAAAAGAAATCTTTGTCTTGACAACATTAAATATATCAGTTTGCGTGTAGAAAATGCGGACTGGACAACCCTCCAAAAGTCTGTTTCTTCCCAAGAGTCATGTTTCTCTCTATCTCATATACTCCCTCTTATGAGTGTTAGTGCATTTAACAACTGTTTCCTTAATGTGATACAGATTCCTACTTGTGCATGTGTGCATCCAAGTTTTTGTTTTTTTTCAGGAAAGAACTGCTTCCTTACCTGCTTGCCCTCTCGACACATCTGCATCCTGTTTTAACACGGCTCCACCGCAATATCAGCCACACAATTTAGTTCACCGAAAGCCATTCACAACAACTATGAAGAACTAGAATCCAGTGTTCTAATATTCTGTTCCGCTTCTTATCATAAAAGTCCCACATGTCCTGTCAATATCCGCAAAATGAAATAAGGAAGCTAAATGTATCCTAATTATGTCCCTGGGACATTGTTGTTCGACTGGCCAAGATGTCAAATTAAATACGATTTTGATTCTGTGAAAGTGGTGTCAAGGCCTTATTTTTACATTGCAGGTACATCACCAGATAAATAAGAGGGAGAGAACTGTAATTACTGAGTGGAAATGACATCAGAAATTAAGCAAATTGTAAAAGGTCTTTAAATGGGTTTGAGCGATGAATTAAAAAGACCACTGAGTGTGAAGAGGCAGGTGTTATCCTCGCTGACAATAACAAAACAGGAAGAGTGTGTGCATGTGTGTGAGGGATGAAGAATGTTAAGAAGGGAGAGGGAGGGCAGGTGTGTGCTGTTATCTGCGGACAATCCCAAGTCATTACCGAGTGAAATTGTATTTAGCTGATGTTCCTGAGCTTTAGCACTAATTCCTAGTGTATTGTTCCATAAATAACACTGATAAACCAATGTGTTCTTTAAATGCAAGCTGTTATTTTGCACCAAATTGAGATGTTCTTTTAGAGTCCCTGCATGCATTGTTCTCTTTCTAAAATATAAATGTAATGTCTACATCATGCGAGTTTGCCCAAGTACTAATTTTCAATACATTATGCCACTTTCAGGGCATAGTGGTGAAATAGGACATTTTCCTCCCAATAAGGAGATAGCTGTTTGAAACTCAGTTGAACATCTCCATGTGGAGCTCCAGTTTTCTCTGGGTACTCCGACAAAAATTGCATTTCGGGTTAATTGAATACTCAAAATTTTGCACGCGTGGGAATATGAGTGAGAATGGTTATTTGTCGACGATTTGTCCGGAGCATACCGACCTCTCACCCAAAATCATCACAGATAGGTACGAGTTCACCATGACCCGAATGAGAACAAGCTGATTAAGAACAAAACAAAAAGATGGATGTTGCCTTTTTATTCATGCCTGCATTTATTTTAATTTAAAGCACTAAATATAAAATTAAAGCAACGTTTTTACACCTGCTATTCCACAATAAAATGACACACAGATGATCAGAGGCTCTTTACACCCTGTTTTGTGCTGGCACATTTTTTTTTTCATCGGACGAGTGTTTGGTCTTTTAGTGAACCAAGAGAAATGTAAAAGTGATGAAAGATCCTGTGCTTCATAGAACCCAGGGCCAGTATGAAGATCGAACATATTCATATCCTGTTCCTGCTATTTTCCTCTATTTAATCAGAGTTCTCTTCGATGCGGGTATACGCCCTGTTTTCACTGGGCCGTTGCATTTGCAGCTCAACACCTTCGAGGCATGTGAGATTATTTTTGCAATCTTAAAGGCCGAATAACTTTTTGAAGGAGGAATTTAAAAAAACCCTCACAATTTAAAGTAATTTAGTACATTATCAGCATGGAAGTTAATTAGCGAGACTGCGCAAGTACCACTGGTAGCATTGCAACAGACAAATGTATTTGTATTTTTCTCTCTCCATGTACGTACTCACGCTTTGACCACTGAATTCACTGTTTGGGGCTCTGATATTGATTAAACAGCTTGGAATCCAGTTTAATTAATGATATCTATCTGGAGTTCAAAGCTATTTAGTTGAATTCTGACCTTTTGTCACATTTTTGTACACAGTTGTAGAATGTAATAGAATTCCAGCATTACTCTAGTGAATAACATTAAAACAATCTTTGGTGCCTTAGCCCTTCTGAAAGGAATGTCTAAGCACACACAATTTGAGGCTTGATATACTGTATACTGTTAGCCATTGTTTATCCATTAACATGAAAGGAGTGCCAAGCCGCAATATCACAAGACAGTGGAAACAACATGGCCACTCGCTATATCTCGCAAACGCAGCTGAGCCTGAAATGGCACATTGACAACAACATATATAGCTGCTGTGTAGAAACAAAAGGCAAGGCATTTATAATTATTGACAGGCAACATATATTTACTTTTCCTCATTTCAAAATGATAAGCCATTCAAGCCCCACTCACTGTCTGCATTGTGAAGATGTCCCTATCAAAAACTACAGACGTACCTGTTTGTTCACAAGGGCTTGCCAACCAAAGTCCCTCCTCCCCATTCTCGTGCACACACAGCACCGAATAACGAACTAGACATGAATTTGGTTTTTCCACAAATCATAAGTGTATTACTGCTTTTTACTCATCGCTTCTTTAGTTTTAATGTTACTTTAAGAATATCTGATAGTTGTTGGCAGAATGGTACCTTGACTTTCGAGTTTAATTCACTATGTGATCAAACATGTTACTCAATTTATGCCCCCTAAAAAAACACAAACCCGAGTTGTTTTATTACGTGTTTTTGATAAACAAAAGTAGCACTGCATAAAAAGAGACTGTAAAGAAATACTTTTAATATTATGTCATGTAATTACAGTACATTCGAACATGCTGAAAATCCCAAGAGCTGTAGTGCATATGCATGCCTTTAAGGGGTGTGGCCTCGTCATATGAGTTTTTGGTAAGAAGAACTACTGGCCGGTGTTCCCAGTTTGCATTTGTGTGTTTGTGTCCGCACATACACATGTATGGTCAAAAATGTGCGCACACACACACAATCACTCTTAAAATGAAATAAACAAATATGACCATATAATCACTTTCCATAGTACCCAATAAACTGGAAAATGATTCCCATATTGCCTTCTAGACTAAGTTTTTTTTCCCCCGTGGCATAGTTTCTCACTGCTCACAAGAGCAGGTTTAGCTTAAAACCTTCCTCTTTAATAAAACACAGAGTCAGGGCTGCCTCAGGATCATCCTGGGTCATCCTTCAGTTCAGCTGCTATAGGCCTAGCTTCTAGCGGACCTATGATGCACTGAGCCCTTCTCTCTTCCTCTCTCTGTTTACATCTGTTAATGTTAATGGGAAAACAGACTGTTAAAAAAAGTTATTTCTGAACAATGGAAAATAGTTTGGACAGAGGGCAAAAGCATTGAAAAAAGAATAACAAAAACATTAGCCGGGAAAATCGGAGTGGCACCAGGCTGCTTGGTGGCCGATGGCGACGTCAGAGATGTCGCGTTGCCTTAAGTCCCAGTCAGGAGGTCAGGATGGAGGACTGGGGTGGAGCACATGCTTTGGCCCTTTTTTGGCCCTTTGTTGGTATTTTGTTGACCGACGACGACCATAGGGAACACCAAATGCGCATAAAAAGCTCCGGCTTGGAGATTGAGATGTCGGCTGTTCACGGTGAGCATTGAGTGCTGATCTCTGGAAGCCAGCGTCCTTGTCATGGTCAGTCAACCACAGTCACAGGTCAGCATTCACTGCCAACCAACCTCGATGCAAGCAGTGTGATGGCATTCAAGTCCATTGTACTGGTACCAAGACGATGATGTCCACATAAGGACGGTTCCAAAGAGAGCACCACAACCAAAGCGGGAAAGAAGTGCGCCAGCGCGGGGGCAGCCATTGATTCTTGTTCAAGTAATGCATTTCCTTCCAGACTCCAAAACACTTATTCCAGGGGTGTCAAACTACTTATTCTCACGGGCCAGCCAGTTTGGAGTTACGTCTTCCTTCAGAGGGTTAACTGTGAAATCACAGAAATGTTGTCTCATGGCATTATTTGAGCACGCCAAATTTAATGTTTTACTAGTTTTGAAATCAGTCATCTACAATAGTCAATTATTGTTCGAGTGAAAACAGGGTAACACAATTATTGCAAAATTATTGCAAAATCTGTACCAAAATTTGACATTTTGGTACAGATTTTAGCAAGGATCATGTAAGTTGACACACGTGATTTTCTCTTGGGGGGACCCAATTAAATGCCATGGCGGGCCGGATCTGGCCCCCAGGCCTTGACTTTGACACACGTGACTTAATCTTTCAAGTCAGAACCATGAAATGATTGCTGAAAATTACACTCCTCTACTTGTTCCATCCCATTTGTTTTGATATGCTTAATTCTTTACGTTTCCTGAAAAAATGACACCCGGCATCCAGGTAAACAATATCAACGACTGCCATCATTCACATGTTGACATCATCAGGCTTATCTGTTTTGCACCTAAAAACTAGGTGTTTCAAAAACTACTGCCTAAAAACACAACTGAGTCACTTGCAGGGATACATAAATTTCAACATTTGCTCCATTGTTGGGGTCCTTTAAAATAGCAGTTTTCTTTGCCTCGGTCAACTTCATGGAGTACTCATGTAGAGTTTGGTTGGTTTTCCTTAATGGGTTTGGTGTGTAATTCTAGACTTGCTCCGTATGTAAAGTCTCTTGGGATGACATGAGTTGAAGTTTAATTTCTTCACATTTACTGTTAATGACTTTTTGTTTGTCAGTGAATCTCCAGATATTTACCATCTGCGGAGGCCAGAATGTTTTGCGAGATCTCTTAGGGCTGTCATTTTCTACTCAAGTGGAAGGTGCTTTGGGCTGGGGTGAGGTACTGTGGGGTGCTGGGTTGTTTGGTGGTACTGCATTCAGGAGTCACCTGCGGCTGTGACATCATCGCCTTATCGCACATCATGTATCACCTGCAGCTCCACATCAAGCCCTAACAGACAGATTCCATCTGTCATCTCTGAGAGAATCCCACTATAATTTACTCCAGGCCAATCCTGCACAGACTCTATTTTTTTTTCTGCTTCGTCATGCCTCTGTGTGCTGCAAAGAGGGTCAGGGGCTGCTATTTCAAATGCTGCCACTATTTTAAAGCCCAACTGTGAGTTAGCTGCTTCTTTTAGTTTAATTCACTGGAAGTTCATTCGTTGTTCTGCTCCTGCCACAGAAACCTAATTCATCAAGGTGGCAAGCATCACACCAAAGACAAAGTTGAAACAATATCACATTAATTGCAATAAATACACATATGCAGGGCAATAGATAATTTGCATAACTATGAAGGCATAACTCTGCAAACAAATATACAAAAAAGAGATCATCTCACTTAAAAGCCAAAAGTAAAAAAAAAAAACAACAAAAGCCCTAAATTTACCAAACGGCATAACCTAATTAGAAAGACTAATCAACATTAATGTCTTAATATTGAAGGAAGTGAGGAAGGATAATTAGTTGGGGCGGTTCACTCTCATTTCCTCTGCAATCATACAAGTAACAAGAGTTGACGCCGCCTTAAATGGCCACCCACATACAGCAGCTAATTGCAGGACTTCACCCCCAAGCACCCTTCTAGTCATAGAGACAACGGGGAAATTGGCCATTTCTGCTCTCCTGGTTTTCATTAATAATCCATGGCACTTTTTTCCCAACACTTAGATTGTCCCTAAAAACCTGAGCAAGATATGTTCTAGGTGTTATGCAGATTGCTGTCTATTCTGCTGTCTATGACTACTTCTAGTCATTGTACAGTACTGTATACCGTATATGATACAGTTCTACTAGTACTGTATTCACTTTTCTGAAATCACAATACGGTACTTACTTGTGTATATACAGTATAGTTGGATTTTTTTTTGGGGCGTATTTTGGGAGTGCATTTTAACTTCAAAATGACCCCAACATGGTGTCGTTTTGTCGAAAACTACGAAGGAAACTCGAGTAGTGGGTCAGTCCCGTTTTTATCCAAAATGGGTTATTTTTGACCCAACTGTCTTCAGAGTATAAATCAAATGACAATCGATGTAGTCACCCTCAGTTAAACTGTCAGGCCCTTGAAAACTATTTGAGACCAAATTTGACACATGATCTCCTTCAGTATTGTCACGGTTACCTTGAAAAAGTCACTTATTTAATTTATTGATGACTTGTTTTGTGACTTTGAGTTACATTCAACAGAGGCCAACAACACCACTTAAAAACATACAAAAACGTTCTTGCCAATACGCAATTGGAAATGCATTTTTTACCAGTGACATCTGAGAATAAAGATTTTTTGTAATTAAAAATACAATGAAAACAACCTTTTCAGTTTAAGTAATTATTTTTTATAAGTACTATAGTTACTTAAAAAAATGCATCTGATTGGGATAGTAATTCAGATAATAGATGGATGGAGTCTTTATGGATTTCACTGAAAATACAAAATACTTTGATTGCAAGCGAAGTCAGACAATGATGATATCAGGAAATTGTCTGAAGGAGCCATCGGGACATTACTTCACGTAGACAGACAAAGCTTTTGGTAAACTTGAAAAACAAAACAAAAATACTTGAAAAAAAGCAATTTCAAGCCTGTTTGTTTTTTTAGAAAGTAAAATAGTCTTTCGAGACTTCACTTAACATAAATATTGTAGCAGCCCTTCATATACAGTAGTTGAAAAATTATGTGATTTTGTCTGGTCTGGTTGGGGACATGAAGCCAACAAGAGAGAGGACGTTGAAGGGCGGGGAGCGGAAAAAAGGGAACTGACTGCAAGCTACGCAATGCTCAGCGTTGTTGTTTCGACATGGTTATGGCCAACAGTAATCTTTTTTGTGTTCTCAATTGTTTGTTGCTAGATCACCACTTGGCCTGGTTCATTCCGCAATGCTACAATATTTTTTTGATGGCAGTGTATTTTGGCTTGACATATTTAACTGTTAATATTGTCATGGCAAACTTAACGTTTACAATGCACGTTGTTGATACCTATAATAATTATAAACGGCAACCTCATACAGTCACACGGTTTTGTTGGTCTTTCTCTTTAAGATTGAATGTAGTGCTCTCTGTTTTTTTTGTTGTTGTTGTTTTTTAAAAATCAATTCACATAGTGGTAGAGTGTTTGAAGCTAGATAACACTTTGTCAACAGTCTAGAGTGTACAACATAGCTTAAGAGTTTGTTTCGCTGTACATTTCATGCAAACTCAACCCAGGAAGGCTGGAGCCTGAATCGATTCTCTGCACTGTGAGGCGGACATGCTAACCAGTCAAGCACTGTGCCGCCAGCTGTTAGCTTATTTACCTCAAAATAGTATCTGGTTTTCCATCTTGACAATGCAAATCTCTGTCCTTCCTCCATTATTTTTCATGTAGTCGAAATCCCTCATACGTGACTGTCACTCTCCCAGACGGGAATGCAAATTGTGATGGTCCAGAATGCTTCACTAATGTGTTAATATAACGTTCCTTTGTTTGCTGTGTGTGCATTTAGCAATGGGGGTCTCCTCCTGTATGTTATTATGCGTTAATTATTGGTTTTGTTCTATGTATACACATGATGGATCACTATGATTGAAAAATACGAGATTCCTATTCAGGTGTTGTCAAATGCTTCTCACTGCTGCACCCAAGAGGCAGTAAATTTGCACTGCCATTTGATAGTGAAATGGTAAGTGCAAGAATCCTTTGAGCAGCATGTCGACTGTTAATGGTGAGATGAAGCCTTATTATGCATCATAATACTTCAGCCAAGTGTTTCGAGAAAAGGTTCATTTCTCGAAGCTTCATGTTTACATGAAACCACCAGCTGGCCAGGTGTATAATCACAGGCAGCTGTATCGTCTGTACCGTCTGGTTTGACTCTTAGGAATGAGTAGGAATTACAAAAATATGTATGTCCAAAAGAATTCTCAACATCAAGTGCATAGACGTAATAGAATACATATACTGCTAAAAATAAAAAATAAAGGGATCACTTAAACAGCACAATGCAACAATAAAAATGTTCCCTTTATTTTTTAGAGCGGTTTATAGTCTCTGTGTGTAAATGTTTCCCATCTATTCACATGGTCAAGAAGTAAATTGGGATACAGTATTTTTTTTTCTTCACAGCAAGGTATTGTTCTTGTACTTAATTTCCTTGATACACAAACACTGCATGTGTCGAATAAAATAAATGGTGAGAATTACATTTTTTAAATAAACCAAATTAGCATTGAAACTGACTTATCATACCAGGTGCTGTCTGAAGTTCAAACCCATATACCTACTGTCCACCGGTTGAAAGGTTGTGCGCTCACCCACTGTGCTGAACGCCATCCCTGCTGGAAATGCCGCCAGCACCCTCTTTTGTAAGGATTCCCAGGAGTGTGTAATGTGGCCGTACATTTGCACAGTGCCCGATAGCACTTGCTCTCTACTCTCTAAACTATCTCAAACTAAATTAAACGCTACTGTAACACTTTCCTAGTGTAGAAACTACAACATCTTTATCCAAACGATATCAAAAAAGGAACATGTCGAATAGCGCAGATTCCTATCGAATCAAAGTGGCTCGACTCATTCCCTTTTAAATCAGGGCAGTTGAAACGCACCCAGTCCTTGAGATTGCAGAAGAAGAAATGTATCGGTACTCACGTGGGTCCATGCAAGAGATTGGTGCGTGCATTGGGACGATTACACAGTTAAACTGCAAGATCTCCCATTGCGGATGATTTTGTCAGCTGCGCATGTGACGTGGACATTTGGGGACCACCTTGCACTTCCGATTGTGTGTATGTGTGAACCTCAATGGTTTTATCTCAAGCTCACACAAACTCCAAATTGTCACTGTATGTCCAGCTTGAAAACACAAATCTCTCTCTTTCCTTCATTGCTGTTTATGTACCGTATTTTCACGACCATTCGGCGCACCGTGTTGTAGGGCGCAGTCTCAGTAACGGGTGCTATTTCTGTATTTTACACATACACAAAACACACTGTATTATTGGGCGCAGCCAGGCGTGGTAAAACATATGCCAGTTTAAACATACGCCAGTTTAAACATATGGCATGCATGCACGCACGCTAAAAACACGTTAGCTTGAAGCATAGCGTAGCATGCTAAGACATGCTAAAAACACGTTTTTAACAAGGCAACGGAAGCAAAACTGAGATCGGTTGTACTTTATTTAGCCAGCTTACAATGTACTCACGTTTTTCGATCAATCATCACCCAGAAATCCATCAAAGTCCTCATCTTCTGTATCCGAATTGAACAATTGTGCAAGTACCGGTAGTCCATAAAAAACGCTGCTCTCGTTGTCAGAGTCACTCTCGTTGCCGTGTGGCTCCACAGAAATGATGCGCGGCGACTTACACGCCCACCCTTCACTGATTGGCCGGCTGCTTTCCCGCACTGTTGGTCTCACTCACAGCCACTTACACAGCCACCCTTCACTGATTGGCGGGCTGCTTTCCCCGCATGCGTGGCCTCACATACGTCCTCACTCGCGGCCACTTACACGCCCACCCTTCACTGATTGGCTGGCTGCTTTCCCGCATGCCCGCCTTTTCTCTATATCAACAGCGTGTCGGCTCTCAGTCAGAATTTGGAACTCGGCTCATACACTAGACGCTCCGCATTATAATGCGTTCTGTCCATTTTGGAGAAAATTTAAGACTTTTAATGGCGCCTTATGGTCGTGAAAATACGGTAGTTTGTTATGGTCACGGGAGTTGTCAAAACACTGAAAACATGACCCGACACATACCTGATGTCACTCCCTCAGACAGGAACGTGAAGTTGAAATATCTCACAATGCCTGACTATTTTCAAGCTGTAGATACCAGATTTTGCCTTTCTCATGTGACATGCTGTTATTCGTTCAGTACCTTTACTGAGTACCGATGGTGTTTGGAATCAGATGTCCTCTTGTATTTTATTAGTTATTAACTATTGGTTTACATGTGTTCGTGTGATGGAAGCACCGTAGCTGAAAAGTATGTGTTGTTTATTTAAGTCTTGTGAAATCTGTCTCATCGCTGCAACCTAGAGGTGACCAATGGTAACAGGCTATAATAGTTGAAGTATCATTACTCCGCTTTGAAGATTTGATGTCACCTTCAAGTAGACATAAGTCATTTTAAGTGTTCACAATTTCACAACAGAAGTGTGATTACTGGACTGGAAAAAGTTCATCATTACAGGAAAATGCCTAACAAAATGAAATGTGAATTGAAAACACTTTTTTTCTACGTAAATGTAATACAGTACAGTGGAATTGGTGGGAAATGTGGATATTTACTTTGCAAGTCAAGTCCATGTGCACCTATAAAACTTCTTCCAGCTCTCCTAAAATTTAAATTTAGGGGCTGTTGTGCTCCTGGTAAAGAAAAGTTAGTTGGGAGCCCTACACTTATGTCGGCTAGTCAGCATGGCATGCTAAATGTAATGTGTCTGCTAAATTTGTCGTCACAGCTCAACAGTTTAATTTTGAATGCCGATATTTTGGATTTATAGTACATTGCAATTTCAACAATTATCACACCAGCTTTAAAAGGAAAAACAATAAGATTACATTCATCATAAGTACATATTTGAGTATCTTTTCATTTCAATTTCTATTGCTCATGATGATGATGCTTACGCTCGAGATAAAGAAATCAGTGTACCGGGCGAGTCTTATGTTTGTATCATCCTACGATGTAATTCTATTGCGAGTGGAATTGCTAACTAATTATATCTGTAATAAATGAATGGTTATAAATGTTGAATGGCTTAAAAAACAGCTAAAAATGTAAATACATTAATATTTTCCATTTCAACCAATGTGGAACAAGACATTTTCATCACACTGCAAGAACACTGAAAGAAAATGTCAAAGAAAAGAAGGACTCAGACACACTCGGCCACATACCACTTGGGGAGTCAAGGGTAACCAAGAAATGACATAACTTTATTATTCTTTCTTAATCGGTTTATAAATATTTATGATTTACCAAAGCCACCCTGACTTGCAGCTCCAGTTCCAAAGGAGTCATCGGTTGGGAAATGAGAGATAGCATAGACGGGAGATTTGTGACAGAGCAGAGCATGAAACCCATCAGTTGATGAGTGGAAATCCCTCCTTTCTAATTAATAGAGGTACACAGGCCAGAGGGATAAGGAGGATCAGGGAAATGAAATCAGCTAAAAGATACCATCACTCATTTCTGAGGTCCATTGTCACACTTCAGAATCTGCTGTAATGAATCACTCAAGCATTCCACAGATACATTTGAATGGTGAGTGAAAATTCATTGTCCGGTGGAGAACATTCGATAAGGATCTTTTCTCTTGCCTCTTCTTCTTCTTGAGCCTCGTCTCCCCGGCTTTTGTCAAAGTGCCCTCTGATCAAAAAGCAAAATCAAGGCTCCGGCAACAGGTGCACATTCTGAAAGGCCGGCAAACTGCAAGTGGACTGGAAAGCTATCTTGGATGTGAAGAATGACCCAATAAGTTTCAAGGGATTTGCTCCATGGGGTCTTTTGAGAAAGTCGTGCGCTGACATGCTGCAGAGTTTACTCAGAGTTACAAATCTCATTTGATAGAATCATTTTCCTTCCCGCTATACTTCACGGTACTGGCCCTACTTTGACTAGTTGTACTTCTACTTCTCACTAATTACTAAAATTAGGCCAGAGAACATTAAGTAGTGGGGCAAAGCATCACTGCACCATATGATTAATGTGTGTGTGTGTGTGTGTGTGTGTGTGTGTGTGTGTGTGTGTGTGTGTGTGTGTGTGTGTGTGTGTGTGTGTGTGTGCTTCCTATTTGGAAGCATCACTTTGACAACATGCATTCATGTTCATTCATGACTGGTGTGATAAAAGTAAGATGTCACTACATCAGTGAGATTGGTCAGGGTTGGGGGCGGCCTGATGTTTTTTGGTCTGTAAGGTGGAGTTGCTCTTTTACCCCGAACGTTTATCCTTACAAACCCTGCTATGCCCAGCCCTGCTTTCTGTTTTTACAACTTTTAATTATTGTAGATGAATACTTTTACTTTGCCACTTTCGTCTCCTGTCTACTTCTGGGTCGGACCCATCACAGATTCAGCCTCTGTCACGGTAAAGTAAGGACTATAAGCTCACCCATGGCCGTGAGCTGTGGGTTATGACTAAAAGATTGTTGGTATAGATTGTGTTATTGTGGTGTCTGGGTTCTCCCATAGAGACAGCATGAACATTTTGATCATCCAGGAGGGGTTAGACTCGAGGGGCTGATCAGATGGCTCAGGCATCTCTTTAGGATGTCTCCTGCATGGATACCTCCCTGGTGACGTGTTCCGGATACGCCCCACTGGGAGGAAGCCCTGTGGCTGACCCAGTACACGCTAGAGAAACCATGTCACATGGTTGGCCTGATCTTGGGATCTCCCTTGGAAGAACTGGACAAAGAGGTTGGGGAAAGGGAATCGTGCCTTGTCTGCTAAAGTTGCCCCTGATAAGCAGAAGAAGATGGATGGATGGATGCATGGATGCATGGATGCATGGATGGATGGATCGCTCTACAGATAGACAGACAGATGAAGTACTTCTGGAAATAACCAGATCAAATAAATGTTGCAATAAGTGAAGTAGATGAAAAGAATTACTGTGGTACCTTCTTCCCTTTGGAACTGCAGCTGTATTAGATACCAAGATGTTGGTTGCAATTAAGTAGGTCGATAGGATCTTGAGGACGGAGAAAATAACTCACTCTGTGCAATCAATGTGACTTGTCTCTTTCCCTTTTAAGGGTTAGAATTAAGGACAAGTTTAAATTAAGGTGAAGGATTAGTCTGAGGCATGATGATTCCATTTCACTTACCTCTTATTAACTTTTATTTATCAAGCATCATATTATTTCAGTGTGATTTTATAGTTTTACATTTTCCACTGGTCTGTTCTTTTAACCCAAATTATTTTCTTGCAGGTGTCTGGTTTTGTGAGGAAATGACATGAAAGACAAAAAAATGGATATGTCTACTTTTGCATTTGAGCTCTTCAATTGTCTTCTGTCACCTGTGTTTTTCCTTTGGCTTGGTTTTGTTTCCAAGGATGATTAAAGCGTTTCAGCGTTGTACGTTGTTCAATACAACCAATAACCTGATGCAATACACTATATATTTTTTTCAACGCTTTTTTTCCTGTTGATTTTTCACTTCCACTCTTGTATCGAACCATAATTATTTAAAATACAGACACTCAAAGTCTGCATATGAGATATGGATATAATTGTATGTTACTTTTTAATTACAGGAAAAATCTAACTTGTAGATGATGGGCTGGAAGGTGCCATTGCATTGTTATTTTTTTTTTCATCCTCGTTTTCTGATTATGTGAGCTGGGCTCCTTTGCTAAGCGATGATAAGCAGAATTTCCATGTTCTCTGCATAATTAATCCATCTTTGCCTCTCTTCATGCCAACTCTGGCGTTATCGCCTGCACATGCCTGAATTGCAAAAGAATCCTCTCTTCAATTGGAACTTATTGATATTCTAAAAAAAACCTGCAAATCCCCAAATTTAAGCCACAGATTGTTAAATGGATTAATTTCGCGGCAATCGCAGGCATCTAACAGGGAGACAGGCAAGGCAAATTGAAAGTGTCTCCTGTTTGTGGAGTTTTAGTCCCAAATGATAGGGTTTAATGGCATGTTTTTATTTCTAGTGTAAAATTACCATTTATTTGCATGCCATAAAATACTTTTATACGCTTGAAAATTCAGAGGAATTCCTTTCAATGGCTGTCTTTGGCTTTGTGATAACAACTTCAGCTTCCCACATCTGGACGCTTTTGATACTGGGTGAAAGGAATGTCTGAATATTTAAAATGTTTATCTGTTTTCATCAATGGTTTCACCATTAAGGATGGCAGTGCCGTTTGCATGGGGCTTGGCAGATGTAGATTTATTTTCTGAGCTGTCTACGGCCTGCCTTTCTCTGAATACGTTGCATTTTTCCATTTTACAGTGCACTGATGCCTCTGCATATGTAATAAAGCAGCAGACACACTTATAAAATACATCAACAGACTTTATTACGATGGTGTTTTCCGGTGTGGGTGTCGCATATGAGAATAGGGATCAGGTTGGGATGGATTCACAATGCATATAGAATCTATAGACACCATAATATACTTGACCTTTCAGAAATAAAAAATGCAAAATAACAACATAACAACAACAAAATCAAACTACAGCTAAATACGATGTTTCGTTGACATGTCAATGGTGAGGAAGGTGATGGTGGAATTACTGCAGAGATACACCACAAAGATTTGTGATGGACATTTTCACTAAAGCCTGGTATGTGTGCAGTAAATGGGAAAACAACGGTCATTTTATTTTGAGTAGATTAAGTGTCAAAACCTATTTTAATATAGGTGTAGATACAGCAGAAGCACGACAGAAGCACATTGTAAGAAAATAATGACTGGCAATATTTTCTTAAAGGTATAATGCATTCATAAAATATTTCAATATTTCAATTTTTTGAAACAGTTGATGTTTAAACATATTGTTGTGTGAAGATACTTGTAGAAATGGGAATAAAAAATCATATATATATTTTTTAAATTAGTTTCTGCAAATAAGTCTGACTTAAAAAGTAGATCATTCAATCGTTTTTTTAATGGGGAAACCATAATTTTTTCAGTTTTGTGTGTGCATCCCTCACATCCCTCAATTCCAAAGCATGCTTTGTGGGGCCATTGAGGCCACACCTCCTGGTTATTCATTATCTCCCACTGCACGCAGTGAATATTCCTTTCATCATACTGTTGCAAACGTCTTTTTTATTGAAATAAACAAATGAAATTAATATTGCAATGCTGCAGCAGCAGTGCAATATTAATTTCATTTGTTTATTTCAATAATTTAATGAACACACAGGAGACAGATTAAGGAATGCTGAAGAAAAATCTTTGAAAGTGCCCATCTTCGAAGAGCTTCAAAATTCCAGGGCTAAACTTCCTATACTGGACCCCCCCCCACCCCCCCCCCCACACCCTCCTTTCCAATATTAAACCAATATAACTTCATCAAGCTTTCAACTTAGTATTTCAACACTGTGAAAGACAAAAAAGAGAGAAGTTCAAAGTATTATTTACAGCTCTCTTATCGGGTGTCTTTTAAGAAAAGAGGCGGTTCCAACCACTCACTTAAGTGCTTATTATGCGACAGGCAGCATTCCTTCACTTTCAACTGTCTGATCAATGTTCTCTCTTAAGGGGGCATCAGTTATTTAAACTAATTATGTCCTTCAAAATGAAATAGGGTATTTAGTAATTTAATCCATTAAAAGGCCGTTGTTATCCCCTGGAGGTGTTTCAGTCTCAGATTTCACCACATAACAGGACACTGAGATTAGCAGTTTTCGAATATGCTCCCATGTTTCTTTCTCCCTCCGATTTCATTTATTTACAGAGTTATAGTCATTTCTAATGGGGAGGACATGCTCTACTCCTCCAAACGTATTTTTTTTTCTATTGTCGCTCCTCGGATGTATTCTTCTGGTGGACACTTGGTGGATTAGTTGATTTTATTTTATTTTAAAACATAGATGTGGTCTTTTTCAGCATTCTATATTAACATTTTATGTTAGTAGTAACAGACACGATATTTGGAAAGAAATGGTGGGTTGGGATGGGTGGCTGGGGGTGCGAGACAGTGATGTAGAGAATAAAGCCTCTTGGAAAGAAGTGCCATTGAGGCCTCCAGGCCCGCGGGTGGTTTTAGCAGCTTAGCCAGCAGAGTGGGCACTCTCTCAGACATCTGTTTGCTTGCTGCTGCAGGAGCTGCAGGTCTGCCGGATGGATGGGCTCAACCGCAACCTGCATCATAACAAGAGTAACTCCAATTTACTCATATAATAACTATTAAAGACTGTCAATCAAATTGAAGTAATGTTCTATTAGAAACTCAAGGTGATTTCTTGAGACCGGTGGCACAGGCCTTCACGCACCCGTGTGCGCACACAGACACAAACACACACATGCACACGTAAGCACACACTCACTCCTTTGGAGACAAACCAATCCCCAACAGCCGGAGGGTGTCACCATAGCAGGCAAAATCATAACACTGCTGTCCAACTTTAGCTGCTGAGGCGGCTCTTTAAGGGTGGACTTCCTGTCCGAGGGATAGCTGTCACTCCCAGTGCCACCGGACATGTGTGAGCTCCTCAAAACCATTTGTCACGGCCAACACTGTGACATACATGCTGTACATGCAGCACAGCTGCTCACTTGCGTGCGGTCTAAAAGGGAGCATGCAGCTGTAAGGACGTCATATAATATTTCATTCAGGATAAAGTAACAAACTAATACAGAGTGTTGCCGCTTTAACTTCTTTCATCTTGACGAATTTTAGCGTTTTGTGAAGTTGTTGAAATATCAATAGAGCGAAAATACAAACTTCTCTTTATAATTTGATCTACATGTATGTCATATATCAACTGTGTGGAGAGGGCATTTTCATGATCAATCCAATAAACAATTTCATTTGTATTTTTTTTCAGCTTCATAGTCATGAGTCATAAGTTGCTTGCCATCAAACAGGTGTGTTTATGATCGAGCATTTCTCGTACAATATGGACAGTAATTAAAAACATTCTGATGTCATTATATTTGTGTCATTAGCCATCACACTATATCACGACAGAATATGAGTCAGAAATTAAAAGTAAAAAGTGGTGACAGGTTTTCATCTTGTACATGAACATTATTGGCCTCCTCTTTGCGCTTACCTCTTCAGAAAGTATCATTTTTGTTCTCTCATTGAGAAAATACTCTGCAAATGTATTAACTTCATTGAAGCCCCAAAATTAAAAATACAGGATATAACAATATTTAGTTTAACATTTAGAATTTTGATCCCCCCCACCCCCCTCGACCCCAACTATTACCCGCCTTGATTTAACCATACAATAATTTAAGCCACAAATATAACAAGTTTCCTGGGCTGACATGTTTTTTTTCTTTGCTCTTTGCTCTACCAACTGTGTAATTCACTTGCATGCATTGTGAAAGCACAATGGAGTAAATAAATATAGTTGCAATAATTGTGATATCAGTTACGTGATGTAAATAAACACATTACTGCAGTGGTACGAAACTTTGTCAATCAATACTAACATGGCACAATTAGACGGCTGTGGGTGAGCCACTTATACACTTGTCAAATACTGAGCATGATGCTGCCACAGACAACACACCTTCTCTGCACTGACACTGAACAGCAGTCCCCAGATGTGATTTGGCAGTTGTAATCAAATGATTTAGCACATCAAATCAACCTTTCCCCTAATAATCTGATTATGTGGCTATACTGTGTAACATCCCAACAGCATACAGTATACCTTAACCTATTAATATGACCAACCTTGTGTCAGTGATTTCCCCTGCGATGGAAACAGTATTATGTTAATTATCACAACCATCTGGTTTGAGCAATGAGGTCCAAAAAAAAAGAAAAAAGCCTTCTCGCTGGTGTAGATTCGTAGCTGTCAATCACACATCGCTTCAAACAAGTCACTGAGGCTCAGGAACAGCAGAGAACAACCATGCTGCAGTCACAGGATTTAGAAGTGGCGTTAAATTAATCTTCAGCTGGCAATTTTTCTCCCTATCATGCAAAAAGCATTTGCTTCTACCAAATATTATTATTGATTTGGATGAGTACGAATATGATCAGTCGACAGTGCGCTATTTGTGGGTCTGTTGACAGTTCAATATTTCATCTTATGAGATTGTGTTTCTAATTGTGCCAATAAAATAACTGTTATTTTGTAAGATTTGCACAAACAAAAACCCAAAACAAAGTGTTCATAAATCATAATTTTAAAAAATCAATCACATATAAACGAATGACAAGTGAATTGGTGATTATACTTTTAAATATATTTGTAATGTCAATTCATACATTGTGCATACTTCACCAGTTAACAACTCTTATGGTGTTGACAGCAATAATTTACTGTTTACGACTGCCATGGCCATTTGGCTCATAATGTGGCATATGCAAGGAAAGAATTAAAGAAAGCTTTTACTTGGAACTGGAGCCACCAGAGGATAGAGGGGGAGCACAGGATGAGAAGGCTTGCAAAGCAGATGCTCTTATGGAGGTGAACCACCACTGACCGTCTGTCACATGAATTATTTCGTAGTTTTAGATTCCATTCCAAAGTTGTAGAATTGGGTTATGAGATAATTTCACAGGCCACTTGCTTGTCTTCCTTTGCAGTCCAACAGGCTAATTGAAAAGAGTGATTTCCAGTTTGGGCAACTATTCAGAACATGGGAGTCAATCTCAGAATATTGAAGGGGATGGTTTTTTTTTTCTTGCCCTCGTATTTTAAAAAATACTATTTATAGGCAGAGAGTGTCTATCACTTACAGCGGCACTTATTGAATATGAATTACATTTTTAAAAATAATATGCACATCCTCATTCAAGGAATATCACTCTGTATACATATACAGTAGATATCAATTTAATTAAAATATGTAATGACGGTATTCCAAATTTGCAATGAATATACACGTGGGATCAATCTTAAGAGTGCATTGTGTATGGGAACAAAGTGCAAAAATATGACAAAAATATGAATGTTTGTAATTTTGTGGTTACAGCATTAGTTGTTGTTTTTTTGTTTGTTTGTTTTTTATTGGGGGTGGAGTGTCTCCAAATTCCCTTTGTGTGCATTAACAAATACAGCAATTAAAACGTGGGTTTGCCATTTTAAATAACTGGTTCATAGAAACATTCCATATTTGCTGATTGCTCGGATTCTGAGTCTCATATCATTATTATTAGTATTATTATTAATGCATCCCAGTGTAATGTGACAGACTGTTTTATTGAATATCTACGTTAATTTGCCAAGAGTACTACAGTACTGTACTACCAAACTTCACTTGGAATCAAGGAAAGTTCACTGAGC